>BPTQ01000006.1:10848383-10917637 GCA_019973895.1 Chrysanthemum seticuspe | reverse complement strand
CATGTGCAATAGCACTTTAACTATGTTAATGAGATCATGTTGTTTCATCTGCTTGTGATACAAAAGATTTGATTATGTTTGCTTAAGACTTTTTGAACAATGTGTCTAGGGTTGAGGGTTGGTGAAAACATGAGAATGGTGTTAGTGTGTCTAGTTAAAGTGCTATTACACCATTTCCCGACAACATTTCATTCTGTTTCTTACAATGATCTTCCAAAAAAACTCAACAAATTCTCTCTTATATTATCAAACAACAAAAATGAAATTAGCGGCGGTGACACGTGGCTTCACTGATGGTTTACGGCGAGGAGGTACACGGGTTCTTGGTCCACAAGATACAGGAAAGTGTACAGCCCATTTCTTGTTACGGTTTGTTATGGTTACCTGATGATGAGGGTTGAATCTTGAAGGGTAGAAAGGTGGTCCAAAAGGGTTTAGCTTGGTTTGAGAGTGTTTTTATTGTGTGTTTTTTATTTGTGTTTTTTGGTGAGAAACTCCACGAGTTTGTGTGAGAGAGAGAGGTCAGAGATGATAAGAAGATGTATGAAATGGTGTGTAATGATAGAGATATAATGGTGGCGAGAGATATGAAAGGGTTTGTGAGGGTGCCTCATTAACTCCACTTCACTCGCCATCACTATCATTACAAACCCTTTCATCTATCTTCTTATAATCTCCGACCCCTCTCTCTCTCTCACACACACATGGAGTTTCTCACCAAAAAACACACACTAAAAACACACACAGTTATGAACTCTCAAAGCAGGGCTAAACCATTTTGCACCACCTTTCTACCCTTCAAGATTCAACTCTCATCATCAGGTAACCATTACAAACTGTAACAAGAAATGGGCTGTACACTTTCCTGTATCTACTAGACCAAGAAACCGTGTACCTCCTCGCCGTAAACCATCAGAGAAGCCACGTGTCACCGCCGCTAAGTTCATTTTTGTTGTTTGATAATATAAGAGAGAATTTGGTGAGTTTTTTGGAAGATCATTGTAAGAAACAGAATGAAATGTTTCGGGAAATGGTGTAATAGCACTTTAACTAGTCACACTAACACCATTCTCATGTTTTCACCAACCCTCAACCCTAGACACATTGTTCAAAAAGTCGTAAGCAAACATGATCAAATCTTTTGTATCACAAGCAAAATAAACAACATGATCTCATTAACCTAGTTAAAATGCTATTACACATGAAAGGGGGTGGACCCCCAACACCCTGCCAAGATCTTGGTTTAGGTCCCAAAATCCACCATCCTACCCTCCTTCCCTAATTGTTAAAATGACTAATTCAACCCTAGTGGTTTAAAGGGTCTTTTTGATACCCGATGCTTGGATAGTTCTCATTACCTAAAACCCTAAACTATTTAAAATACGCAGGTTAAGCTTTGGACAAACCCGAAGAAGCAGAAGATATCGGAAGAAGCAGAAGATATGGATTATGTTAGGATATGTTTGTAGAGAATAACATGGTTAGGATTCCCGCTAAATGGATTATACGTATAGTTTTGGACCATTTGCGTATAGGTAGCTTATGTATAGTTTTGGACCATTGTCGATTTTGGAAACAAATTTTATGTTATCGATTGTGTTGTAGCGAATTTGGACCATTTGGTTATATATGATATTATGTTTAGCGATTTTGTGTTGTTGTAGCATAAAATAGGTTGAAAACAGGTTGTTACACTGTAGATTTTTTCCGAAAAAATTCCGGAAAAAAAATCTGAAAATTACCCATTTTGCAGCAACTTTCTGCAACATGGGTCAAAGTCTTTCACCGGGGACATGTCCCCGGCGAAAGTGTCATAGATAATATTAGTTTCTCCTTTTTCCGAGGACATGTCCCCGGCGAAGCAGTTAAAGATAAACTTTAGTTACTCTTTTCCCCGGGGACAGTCCACGGCAAAACAAAGTGCCACGTCGGACATGTTTGACCGGTGACAATTTGCTGCGGGACCCACATGTCCCCGGTAAAGGTTGTAAATAGTCCCCGGGAAAGGTATCCCCGACACGGTATTGCCGGAGGACTTTCTGCGGGGACATGTCCCCGAGGAAGAGTATTGCAGGGGACATGTCCCCGGCGAAAGGCCTGAAATTTCGCCTGCGAAAGCGACGAATGTTGTATTGTGAGACCTCAATGTTTAGGATCAAGGTGAGCCCTCGCCATTAACTGATACGATTGCAATTGAAAAACTTGTGTTCTTAACAATTTCAATGTTTTAACCTCAGATAATGAAACCATAGTTTTGGGTTTTTATTACAATACAATTTTAGCATCAATAATGAAGTTTATAATACATATTCAAAATTAACAGAGTGACATGCTCTGCATGAACCCTTTTGATTTTAATTAATATGTTACTAGTAGTTGATTGTTTCAAAAGAAGCATGCATGTAAAAGATAAGCTCCAACTTAATTTCAGTTATATCAGTTTTTATAATCATTAATTCAATAATGTTAAACTTTTTTTGAACTTCAATAATGTTCAAAACTGATTAAGGGCCCGTTTGGTTTGTAAATGGGTTTACGATTTGGATTTGGATTAGAATTTGGATTTGGATTTGGATTTGAATTAAATGTAGGAGAGAGAAAATATATTATGAAATATATAAATAATTATTTATAATTTATTAAATTATATAAAATCAAAATTTATTATTAAAAAAATCAATAAATTGAGAATTTGTGATTGTGATTAAAATAGGGCCCACATATTTGATATTTCCATCTACCTACCTGACTTTGGTGCACGCCGGATATAAGGGACTCAACTCCAAATTCTGGGCCCACTTTATTCATCCAAACAAGAATTTTTAACTTTGAGTCCAAAGTTATCATAAAAAAGCACTAACCAAACGGCACCTAAGTCTTTGGATATGCTTTTTGAGTTTTTTATATTCAGTTGAGTAATTCTTTAATATAAAGTCCCTTTCAAGGATGTGAACATAGCTTTTGCAACCCTCAAATTTTGACTATCAAGAGACGTACAGTTTATAAGAGCGGTTACAATAATAACGCCCTAACGGCGTTTTTTCGAAAATTAACGGCGTTATGCCGTTAATACCCTTGGACCTTCGGCGTTAGCCCCTGGGCGTTACAGGGCTAACGCCCGTTTTTTTTTTTTTTTTTTTTTTTTTTTTTTTTTTTTTTTTTTATGCCCCTAAATGAGGGGTTGTTTTTGTAAATTGTTGGGTATGTTATTGATGTTATTGTTGTAGGTGTTTTTTGTGGATGTTAATGTTAAATGTTAAAGCTGATGTGGCGCTGACGTGGACGGTGTTATTGGTGTTATGGTGTTATTGTTGTAATTGCTCTAAGACAATGGGACGAAGGTTCAAAGTAGCGGGCCCACTTTATTTGTCTTAAGTGAACTTTAATAGGCGAAAAGCACATGTTGATTTAGCGTTTTTTTTTGCTAAAAAAAAGATTAAGCGGTTTTTTTTTTGAACATTAGATTTAGCGGTTATGTTACAAAAAGTTATTAAAGTTTTTTAATAATTTATCCTAAGTTATTATAGTTTTATTTAGTTCACTTAGATTACTGAACTTTTGAAAGCATATATTTCGATAAATTCAGTGTTAGTCCGAGTAACCCGTTTGTATATTTTTTGATAAGTTCAGTAACCTGAGTAAGCAAATTTTCAAAGTTCGGTTACCTGAACTTATATTTTTATAAGTTCAGTAACCTGAGTGAACAAAGTTTTAAAGTTCAGTAACTTGATTGAATAAAATGAAACTACAGTAACTTAGGACAAATTTTTTAAAAACTTTAGTGACTCTTTTGTACCATAACCCTTGATTTTAGTGTTATGGGGTGTTATGATAAGTTGGTATTTTGATGTGTTGATATTAATATGTTAAAGCTGAGATGACTGCATTTTTTTGATGTTATAGTCACATGACTTTTTAAAGGTTTGTTGCAAAACAATACTCTTTCCGTCTCATTTTAAATGTCCACTTTGACTTTTTAAAGTATTTCTTCTTCAAGTTTGACTTTAAATATTTTTTGTTTTTGTTATATAATACTTTATGCAAAATATATAAATGGTTTGGATTTTAAATTTATTTTCATTAGTATATTTTTCATTAAATTTTACATAATATAAACAAATAAATTTAAAGTCACAGTTGATAAAGAAAGACTTCAAAAGTTAAAACTAGACATTTAATATAAGACGGAGGTAGTATATCATATGATTTAATTTGGCAGTTTGGGTTCGTTGAGAAATCTTTATAACAATTTTATGTTAAACTAGCAAGACATTACAAAGACATACAAGAGCACAAAGATGACATACTAGCTCAACTAGAGTAATATATACAACTAGCTGGGTATTTGCGCATGTCGGCGGCATATAGTGACTAAATTGCTAACCTAACTCTCTCAGCAATTCTTCACCCATTTAGTGAAGTCGTTTCATACACTCCAAAAGTATATGTGTCTGTTTGGATTTTTCGTAGATTTCTCGCAACGTCATGTGACATCATCATTTCCGCATGTACAAAGACTCTCACACTCTTTTACGCATGTACAAAGACTCTCACACTCGCTTACCCGTCGAACACTTCATCCATAAATATATAATTTTGATGAATCAAGTTTGTATTGATTCAAATTAAGGTTAAAGTTGTAAAATTTTGAATCAAAATAAAATAACTCACTAAAAATGTAAAAATTAAAAATACATATAGGTTCATATATCAAAATGAATATTGAATTAAGGAATAAAAAAAAAAAAAAAAAAAAAAAAAAAAAAAAAAAAAAAAAGGGTGAAATTAGATCATAAAAAAATAATCAGGAAAGCTTGCCTTAATTGAAGTAGCCAGGCCAACCGCAGTTTTTGAATCAATTTTGGGGTGATCTTTGACCAGCCGATGCAGCGGGAATAAGGTCTTTGCTGGCATATTCTTAGAGTGTTCTCACAGGTTCAGGAAAAGAAGAGGGACTCAGACATTCTTTGCGCAGAGTTCTAGAAAAGGATCATATGAAGGCTATGTTCTTTTTTTAGATCTAGCTTGAATGACTTCTAAACTAAGACTCTTTCATATACTAGGGGATTTCACTTGGAAAATAAAATGTTCCATACTAATGAATTCGGGTCCATAACCAAGCGAACAGACCCGGATGTACCCTTTAGCCGCGAGGGGAACCGAGTAAACAAAGTCACGATTAGAATGAATGGAAAAAAAGTGAAATTAGATCATAAGAAAATAATCGTTAAGAAGATATTTAATTTGAAAGTAAATTTGATTTTAATTGAGAGGGAATATATGTCACTCTAGAAAGTGGTTTTTCATAATTTGTAAAAAATGAAATGCATTATCAAGATTACACATTCTTATGTTATTTTTAATGTAACCCACATTGCAAATGTATTATAGTATAATATAGATTAGTCCATACCGAATTTAATTATGTGTTCATATCTGAAATCTAAGAATATGATAAGGGAGATGATTTGCATAATCTAATTTTTTATTAGGACACTCATATATGCAATCGGTTTACATCTATAGTACAACAGTTAATTAATGCACATAATTAAGTGTTTCAATCAGAAAATGGAGTGTTCAAATCATTTCTTATATGATAAATTCGTTCCGTTTTCTTCGCCAAGTGTCTATTCTTAGGCGGTTCCATGTTGACATAAAGTTCGATTGCTAAATCTCGATTCGATTCAAGCAGTGGTTTGCAGGGACGGAACCAGAACCAAATATGACTGTGTGCACAAAATTTTTAGAACCCTAATATAGAAACACATTTCGATGGACCGGATGCATTTTAAACCCATTTAGAAAAAATTGATTTTTTTAATCAAAAATTAACAATACATCGAAAAATTCATAAGGGTCCCGGAGCCCGCGGAAACCCCCAGTTTCGTCCCCAGTGGTTTGGATGACTACGTCGAAACATAATTTTGAAATTTTGCTTAGATGAGCAGTATCTCTCGGAGAGATTAGGTCTTTTAGATAATCACGTCATCAAATCCCCATGCCACCGATTCAATAACGTCGTCAATAGGCTAGTAGCAACCTTGAATTATGATAACGTACGTATTTAATACGTACGAGTAATAC
Organism: Chrysanthemum seticuspe; assembly: GCA_019973895.1. Taxonomy (NCBI): domain Eukaryota; kingdom Viridiplantae; phylum Streptophyta; class Magnoliopsida; order Asterales; family Asteraceae; genus Chrysanthemum; species Chrysanthemum seticuspe. The sequence goes on along the minus strand of BPTQ01000006.1, from coordinate 10,911,550 downwards.
TTAATTTATACCTCTTACGACCTAAATAAAATGTCTACATTTACCAAGTAATATGAACTCAAATAATAACACATTGAAGAAATTTCATACATATACCAGTTTGGATCATAGTTAAATGTTTTTGTTCCAACTAAAAGTGACCAACTATACAAAACATTAAACGATAATGGAAACCATATGTACTATTCTAATACAAGTTACATAGACTAAACAAAACTTCGTGTTATCAGGTTTTTTTTTTGAACGGCAGAATTTTATTAGAACTAGCAAGATGCTAGAAGAAAGATTACAAATAGAGATCCATTAAAGGATTTTGAATCCAGTTGTTCCAAGAAATGGAAGACAACTTGTTTCTAGAGGAGAACCATCTAAACGAACTACCAACAATTGAATCAAATAAAAGACTACGATTTGGCGGAGAAGAACCGAAGATCAAATCGTTTCTTAAGTTCCACAGGGACCACAAAACTACGTCACAAATCACTTCCAGGATGTCTTTTTTAGAAGAAATAATGCGCAAATTTCCAATCCAATAGAACAAGTCTTGGATATTAGATGGGCTAGGAAGATCAATGTCCAACCAATTGGAAATTCGATGCCAAATGGAAGTGGCAAGCGAACAAAACCATAGAGTATGGTTAATAGTTTCAATGCTTGAACCACAAACATGGCAAGAAAGTGTGTCCATATCGATCCCTCTGCGACTGAGATTCCATCTAGTTGGAAGTCGGTCCCGAAGTACTCTCCAAATGAAGATGTTGATTTTTTTTTGAAGAAAACGATTCCATCTTGTTTCCGATCCACCATCAGATAGGTAATACTTGTCAATGTGTTCGCGAGTGTATTTAACAGAAAATAGTTCATATCAGGTATAAGTGTATAACAACTAACAACCCAACACGTATCACATTATTCACTATACTTTCACTACAAAAAATAGTTCTATTTTACTCACATTTATTTTGCTACGGTATGATCAATTCTGGCCTTTTTTATATGGATAATAATTTTGTTACATTTATAGGTTTAAAAAAAAGAAAAAAAGAAAAAAAAAAGAAAAAAAAGAAAAAAAAAAATAGGTTTAAATATTTTACTCACAAATATTTATAGGTTTAAATATTTTGTTACATTTATAATTTTGTTACATTTATAGGTTTAAATATTTTACTCACAAATATTTTTTAAAAAAAAAGAAAAAAAATCTATATATATTAAATATACAATTACAATAAAGCAACACTTATATTTGTCACAAATACATTATTGAATAATAACGATTTTTAAAAGTATGATATCATATTAAAATGTTCAGAAATTTTTTATGCGTATGTTAATTTCAAGAGGGACCATTTCATTTGCTTGCTCTTTGTGTGTGGTTTCCTTGAAACAGCTCAAAGTATATCGTCATGTACATTCCAAGAAAGACAACCAAGTATAATAGAAAGCTGCAGTATATGCAATTTTTTGACCAAATTGATAGAACTCTTGCCCACCTGATGGGGTTTCGACCTTTCGGGTTGTTATCATCATTTTTTTAACTCACAATATTTTACAAACTACGCTACACATATCTCACAAATTTTATCTCATAGACTTGAATTCATAAACTATAGATTATTGGGTCACTCACATACTCGTTGGGTCAAAAGGCCTTTGGTGTTGAAAAAGATTCATTTAGAAATTTGGTAAAGAAATCGCCCAAACCAAATTAAAGTCGGGTCAGTACTACTACAAAAAAATTTAAGATTTGGCACGACTTTCTCGTCCCAAAATTGCACACAATGTCGACCCAAAGAAAAAAAGGCACGACATGTCGTGCCTTTTTGGTAGACCCTATTGTGTTGACCCAAAAAAATTTGGGACGACAAATTCTTTAGACTTTGGGATGACATATGTTGTGGGGCCCAAATAAAATTCAATCTGAATATCAGATTTGGGACGACAATGTCGTACCTTTTTTTTTTTTTTTTTTTTTTAATCTTTTTAAATTAACCTAAAAAAGTAATTAAATTGCAAAAAGGCACGACATTGTCGTGCCAAATTGTATACACACGTGGAAATTGTATACACACGTGGAAAAACAGGTGGCCACTTTGTGCAGAATGGCACGACATGCTTTGTATATTAGGGACGACAATGTCGTCCCTAATTGTCCTGGATGGGCAAAAAAAAATGCAGGAAACTGCATATTTTCCAGATTTTTTCCGGATTTTTTTCCGGAAAAAATCTACCAAAACAAATGCAACCTGTAATCAATCACAATCCACAATACCAAATCGACAATATGATACAATACCAAATTACTAAACGGATTGAATAACATTCCACAATTCTACGATACCATTTAACAAATACGATACAAAGTAAACTACTCTTAAACTAACAAGTCTCAAACTAACATGTCTCAAACCAACAAGGCGCAAATTTCCTAAATAACATGTCTCAAATTTCCTAAATAACATTCGACAAATACAATACTATTCCATAATATTAATAAGTCTAAAATACACAAACTAACTTCCCGCCTACTCCTCAAAGAACTCGCCGCCCGAATCGCCGCCCGACTCGTCACCCGACTCGTTGCCCGCCTCATTATTATCCCCACTATCATCATCATTATTATTCAAGTCATTATTATCAATATGATCATTTTGGCTCAAATGGGGATTATTTTGTGAGTTGTACCGGTTAAGGTCTGGTGGCGGCATAGCATAGTTCGAACTAGTACCTGGGCACGTGATAGAGTTTGGAAAGGTGGGCCGATAACAACCGGCAAATGCATTATTGGGGTTGAAAGTGGAAGCTTGGAAACCATAAGGGACTTGTGTTGCTTGTGTCGCAAGAATGTATTGTTGATTTCTAAAAGCATCCCGTTCAGTCAAAATATGATGTATGCCATGATCAATGTAAGAACGTCTGGAGCGTGGCGTAGGGTTAGTAGGGTTACGGGTGTCGAACCATATACATCGGAACAACACAACCTTACGGTTGCCCATATAAGTGAGCTCTAGAATTTCTTCTAGTTGACCATAATACATAGCTCCATCAGGCCCGGATGTTGAAACTCCACTGCTTTGAGTGGTATGAAGTTTATCGCGCTCATGCACCAAGAACTTCACACCGTTCACTATGCATGCGGGGTATGTACTTGCACTAGATGAAGGTCCACATGCCAAAGAGAGTAACTCGGGACTACAACTTGGGTCTTTTGCCACGCTCTTTTCACGAATCTACGAAAGAGATACAAACAGATTTAGATGAGCAATAACTCTGGACTACAAGGTAATATATCTAATGTGTTTACCTTGTGATTGAACCAGGGAGGAAAACTTGTTTCCACGGTATCGTTAGGAAATTCACTGCAAAAAGGTAATGAATAAGTCATCGGAAACAAATAACTTAAGAAAAAAAAAGTTCTTCAAAATATAAAAAATAAGAAACGTACTCTTTGTACGCCAGGATGTCTGCTTTTATTTCAGGACTGTTGTTAAGTATAAACCATACAACTGCCTGCATAACATCTGTATTCAACATGGTCGGGCGTTCTCTACCCACCGGTTTGCCTACGAACTGGAACACCTGGAATTTATTTGGTTGTTCTGGAAAACCGTCATCATTTCTGTCAAGACGATTAAATCTTGTCTCGACATCCTTAAGATAACGCGAACAGAAAGTTAATGCTTCTTCTGCAACATAACCCTCTGCTATAGAACCTTCAGGCTTAGCTTTATTTCGGACATAATTTTTTAGTTTTTTCATGTATCTTTCAAATGGATACATCCACCTGTAGTAAACAGGGCCACCTAGAATAGCCTCTTCAGGTAAATGTATAACCAAATGAATCATTATGTCAAAAAAAGCAGGAGGAAATATTTGCTCTAAATTAATCATAACCTCGATCATTTGCTTTTTAGCTTTCACCATGTCCTGCTGCATCAAACTTCGAGCACAAATCTGCTTAAAGAATAAGCAGAGCTCGATTAATGGGGTTGAAATGTCTTTAGGTAAGTATCGCTGAACTCCATAAGGAAGTAACCGCTGCATCATTAACTGATTTACTATTTGAAAAAAATTCGGCAGTATTTCCCCTCAACTCCCCAAATATGTGCATTAAAGACATATTCGTAGGAGTGAAAGGGAAATACTGTCGAATTTCTCTCAAATAGTAAAACAGTTATACGCATCCATATCCTAAATGAGACAAAACATTCAAAAAGCAGTCCCAAACAGGGGACTTTCCGAAATTAATTTCTAATAAATTAATTTCGGACGGGTTTTCTATAGGATGATTAACTTCAGACGGGGAATTTCCAAAATTAATCACTAAAATCCTAAAAACAGTAACACAAGTATCATTTTCAGTATCGACAATTAATAACATATATATCACATATCATTTTCATTTTAACACGGTCACTTTAAGTTTATAAGTAACAATTAATAACATATCACATAACATTTTTTCGATATCACATATCATTTTCATTATCGACAAAGTAATAAAAGTATATACATTATCGACAAAGTAATAAAAATATATATATATATATACCTATTTCGCGGCTGAAATACACGAAGTGAAGAAAAGAGAAAGAGAAAAAGAGGTGGTCTCGGCTGTCCCGGCTGTCTACGGTCCCGGCTGTCCCAAACACTACACATAAAACCAAAGTTAAACAAACTATTGTCGTCCCAAAACACATTGTCGTACCAAATTAACTAATAAAAACTTAAGGCACGACATTGTCGTCCCAAAACACATTAACAAAATTAAAAAAAAAGTCACTAACCCCAACACAAAAGGTGGTGGTGGTGGAGCTGCTGCAGCTGCTGCGGTTGTTGGTGGTGGTTCACGGCGGTGGTTCACGGTGGTGGTGAGCTGTTGCGGTGGACCATCTAACCAACACAAACACAACATAAAACCATTGTAAACAAACCATAATTAAAGAAATTAAATTAACAAACCAAATTTTATCAAAAAAAAAATACCTTTAAATGTGACAAAATAACAAAAATTATACAAATTGTGCACAGTGGTGCGTGTGTAATTGATGGGTAAGAGTGATAGTAGTGTTTTAAAGAAAATTGGGTTTTTTTTGTGATTTTTCCCGTTTTTTTTCTTTTTTTACGAGAGGGTGTTAGCAGTTTTTTTGTGGGTTTTTTGTATAAGTGGTGAAGATAGAGAAGAAGCAGATCTGGTCAATTATTGTGTTATTTTTGGGACGACCAAATAGGGACGACAATGTCGTCCCTTTTTGTTTTTTTCCCCCGAATTATTTGGCGGCATATTTAATTTTCGTGAAAATATTTGGTAAAAAAAGGGGACGACAATGTCGTCCCTTTTTGTCTTTTTTTTTATTTTCCTTTATTTTATGTATAATATAGTGTGTTTAAATTATTTAATTAATACTAAATAAATTAAATTTGTTATAAACTTTTTAAATAATTTAAAAATTAATTAATTATTTATATAAAGTTTAAATTAGTTATAAAATTTCTTAAAATTTTTGCTACTTTTGAGGTTGTTTGGATTCTTAAGATTAATGATAAATTTTTTAGATAAATTAAAACGGATAAAATGTTAAACGAACGAGTCAAGATAATGTCGTTATACATGACATGTTAAAACGGATGAATCGAGATAGTATCATGATACATGATATGTAACATCCAACCAAAACTTCCCTCCAAAAATAATGGCGCCAAAATTTCCCTCCAAAAATAATGGCGCCAAAATTTCCCACCAAAATCTACCAGATCTGCTTTATATATCACATAAAGAAAACTTGAGATCTTATCCCACCAAAAGCCACCAGATCTTATCCTCAAACCACTCAACCTCTCAACCTCTTATCTTCGCACAAATTTCAAAACCTGGTATGGAGCCATTTAATCCTTTTATGTGTTCTTGTGGAGCAGGAAATATAAAATTAAGAACATCGCGTAGAGAATATTCATCTGGACAACAATATTATTCATGTCCTCTGTCAAAGGTGAACAATCATACATTTCTTATTTATGTAAATATACAAATAATTGGGTTGTAATCTCTTAAAATTTTCTTATTATGTAACAGCCCAGAAAAGATAATGGGTGCGGATATTTTATGTGGAAGGATGCATTTGACGAGTACTTAAGAACAATCTCTGCACCAACAGAGTGCTCGAGCTGCCATGAAAAAGATCTTAGGATAAGCTTGCTTGAAACACAAAAACATGTGCTAGAGACAAGAATAAGGGTGCTTGAGGCCAAACTTGAAGTGGCAACGATTCCTGACGACCATGCATGTCAGTCGGATGCATTACTTCATGAGCTGTTAGGTGACATGGATAATCTTCGTATGTAGTATTAGTTGTTGTTCTTGTAGTTGTAGTTGTTGTTGTACGTAGTTGTTGTTGTTGTTCTTTTAGTTGTTGTTGTTGATGTAGTTGTTGTTCTGGTAGTTGTTGTTGTTGTTGATGTTGTTGTTGTTGTAGTTGTTGTTCTGGTAGTGGTTGTTATTGATGTTGTTGTCGTTGTTCTTGTAATATGTATCCGTTAAGTATTTTTATAAATCAAAGCACATGCTGGATTTGTAAAGCTGGTCATGTTCTAAGTTAACATGTCACTTATTACTATGTACCTTTCAATTTGACCATGTTCTAAGTTAACAAGATTATGGTTTCCAAACACCCCTTTTCCAATACTAAATTACACATGAATAAAGAAACAACTTGACAACATAACGAAACAGATCAAACGAAACAACTCGGCAAGCAAACGATATTATACACAACACGGCATAAACCATATGCTACACACGACATACGAAACAACTCAAACGAAACAACTTGACAACAAAATGAAACAGATCAAACAAAACAACTCGGCCATTCAATTATTTTCCCTGCTACTTCCCGCTCTGCTAGAACCTGCACCATCTTTTCCCTTCCTTTGCTTGACGAACTGTTCAAACAATGCTTCAAGATTTGTTACCCTATTTCCCGCATCATCAAATGTGTAATCGAACGGGCTTTTTTCAGCTTCATCTTTTTCCTTCCTTTGCTTGACGACGAACTGCTCCCACATTGCTTCAGCTTCCAGTAGGTTTGCTCCTCCATTCCATAATGCAGAAGTAGCTTCACTGTCCAAATACACTCTGTAGAATCGCTCTTTCCTTAACCATTCCAGAATGCGGTCTCTCATAAACGGATCTATGTTCTTATAAGAACCATATTCATCATAAATTTCTGACCCATACGTATCAAGAACTCGACTAAAGAGATATATGGACGATAAAACCAGTGACCACTCTTTTTCCGGCGTGTAATCAGCCATTTTATCGTTACGTTTGTTTTGTGGTTATTTATGTTTTGACGGGATATATAAGGAAAACTTTGCGGGAAAAATAATGGCGGGAAACTATTGGCGGTAAAAATAATGGCGGGAAACAATTGGCGGTAAATATTTTTTTTAATTCTATAAATGTATTTAATTTTAGATTAAAGTATTTAATCATGAATATAAACTATTTAATTTTAATTCTATATTAAATAAAATTATTTAAAATAAATAATTTAACTAAAAACTTGTGTTCAAAAAATATATTTACATTTTGGGACGACAATGTCGTCCCAAAGTTTTTGGCGGGGGTATTTAATTTTCGTGAAAAGTTATTTAAATACAAAAAATTAAATAATTACAAAATGGGACGACATTGTCGTCCCAAAATGCATGGGTCAAAAGTTATTATCTGACCTTTGTATTTGTTGAAAACCGTGTGGGTCCTACGTGCAATTTGGGACGACAAAGTCGACCCAAAAAATATCCCCGTCCCCAAATGGTTATTTTGGTGTATATAAGTATGTACGAAATTCACGTAACTCCAACATTTTTACCTTTTCGCATCTTCAAAACCATTAACACTGGAGCAAGATGTTGTCGAGAATTCGTAACTTAGGGTAGTAGCGTTTTTATATAGTACTAGTGGTCGGCCGGTTCAAATCTAAAACTAAACTAGCTAGGTTAAGTTTTTTGAAATATTTGGCTGGGTTCAAGTGACAACTTACAGATGTCATGCATGGTGACATGGTGTGTGTGCATTTATATGTCGGGGCGTATAGCACATGGTAGATAATGGAAAGCCATATGTGAGCTCGACGGATTAGAGCATGAGAGCCACCAGAACAAAGAAGAACAAACAATGCTAAATCAAAAGTTCCATATATAGTACCATTATACCAGCTGAACTTTACATAAACTTAAAACAAAATTCACGTACTTTGGGTAAAAAATTAACCAAGACGGATCAGTGATCACCTATAGCTATATGCTTACTCCGGAATGCTTTGTAGAGCAGGCCTCCACGCTCGTTGATGAGATTCAAATTGATCACTAACGTTCATCAACCGAGCAAGCACTTGTTCTACGGTTAAACCTTGGACATCCGTCCTGCCTAATAATTCCTCCAACTGTTTTTTTGATACCTTAATTTTTATCTCCGTCTTTGCCTTTTTTTCACCCTCTCCTGAAGAATTTTCTATCTTCTCGGGGTAGGAGATAAAGTTTTCCTCGGCTGAAGCTTTCGGTGATCGAAAATCATTGGCAGATGGATGAATGGCTGGCTGCTTCTTTATACAATTTCCCATTTATATATATTTTCCTGTTTATAAATATGAGGAATGTGAGTTAGGTTATGAGTTTATATAAGGATGTAAAGAATACCAAGTTGGAATAAAGACTGCCACGCACGTTGGGTTGAGCAGGTGTCTTACGTGGCATTGAAAGTTTGACCAACCATCTTCACCTATTACCTGGTACACTTCGTACCTTACCAATTAATTTAGTTACTTAGTTACTTAGGATTAGGGCTTATCAACGGGCGAAAACCGGACCGGATCGAGAAAAACCGGACCGGACCGAGACCGAATCCGGAAAAAAACCTAGACCGAGACCGAATGTGGTCGGTCCGGTCCGGTCTCGATCGGTCCGTCGGTCGGGCCGGTCCAACAAGACTAAATTTTCGGTTTGTGGTCCGGACCGGACCTGACCGAGACCGACTTTACCAAAAATGGTAGACCGAGACCGGACCGCCGGTCCTTCGGTCCGGTCGGTTTCGGTTCGGTCCGGTCGGTTTTGTCGGTCGATCCGGTCCATCCGGTCCGTTTGCTCGCCCCTACTTAGGATCATTTTAAAAAGTACATGAAATCGACTTGTTTTTAGTTAAGCTTAACTAAAGTTTTTACATACTTGACTCCTACAGTTCGCGATCTATATAAGGTGTGCGTGTATCATTCTATATATTCAGCCTCTTATGTAAATTTACAAAAAAAGCAATTAAATTGGGATTGATACTTGGCTAGTAATCAAGCCGAGTCAAGTTTCAAGTTTTAGAGCTAACTCGAGTTTTAAGTGCTCTAGTAATAACAGCACAAAGTCCATTGTTCCTCGAGACCTCAATGTCTTAGAGATGAGCCCTCGCCATTAACTCGAGCAATTGAAAAACTTGTGTTCTTAACAATTTCAATGTTTTAACCTCAGATAATGAAACCATAGTTTTGGGTTTTATTACGTTACAATTTTAGCATCAATAATGAATTTTATAATGTACATATTCAAAATTGACAAAGTGACATGCTCTGCATGAACCCTTTTGAGTTTAATTAATATGTTACTGGTTGATTGTTTCAAAAGAAGCATGCATGTAAAAGATAAGTTCCAACTTAATTTCAGTTATATCAGTTTTTATAATCATTAATCCAATAATCATCATATGCATTGAGTAATTCTTTAATATAAGTCCCTTTCAAGGATGTAAAAATAGCTTTTACAACCCTCAAAATTTGACTATCAAGAGAAGTACGGATTATAAGAAAATGGGACGACAGTTCAAAGTAGCGGGCCCACTTTATTTTGTCTCAAGTGAACTTTAGTAGGCAAAAAGCATATATTAATCTTGGTGTTATGGGTTGGTATGATAAGGGAGTATTTTGATGTTTTGGTGTTAAAATGTATGACGTTGAGATTAATGCATTTTTTTGTTGTTATGGTCATATATAGGGGTGTCATTCGGGCTGACCCGACCCGAACCCGACCCGACCCGAACCCGACCCGAGTCAATTCGGGTCGGGTCAATCGGGTTCAAAAATATATTCGGGTCAACCCGAATTGACCCGAGTTCTAAACAAGGTCGGGTTCGGGTATATTTTTTTAGCCTTGACCCGACCCGAACCCGAATAACCGAATTGACCCGACCCGACCCGATTGACCCGACCCGAGTTGACCCGACCCGAGTTGACCCGACCCGATTGACCCGAATTGACCCGACCCGAGTTGACCCAAACCCGAATTGACCCGACCCGAGTTGACCCGAGTTCTAAACAAGGTCGGGTTCGGGTATGTTTTTTTAAGTCTTGACCCGAGTTGACCCGACCCGAGTTGACCCGAACCCGGCCGGGTCAACCCGAATAACACCCCTAGTCATATACTACCTTGTGCTCTAAGTCTTGTATTGATTTAGAGGTTTGTTAGAAAACAATATATGTAGGAATTTATATAATCAGTTTTCATATAATAGCGTATAATCATCAAGAGAGCGTAGCGGAATAATTAGATTCAAATATGCATAATTAATTAACTTTAATTTAAACGATAATAAAGTATTTCCACGTCTACTATGATTAATAAAGTATTTCTCTTCCAACAGCTAGAAAGTAGCAGAATGAAGCTGACCCAACTTGAGCAGGAGCTTCAGCGTGCTCGGCAGCAGTTAATTTCTGCACATATCTTTTGTATTTAGCTGAAACCACCTTCAAGTATATCTCATTTTTCTTATTAAAATCCATTTGTATTTTTCTGTAAGGGCATCTTCATTTCAAGTTCAGGAGAACAATCGCAGTCGATGAGTGGGAATGGCACGCACATCTTGTCACTTTTAAAGTTTCAATCTTCTGGTTGATGTTGGGGAGATGGATGATGTTGGGGGAGATGAATGATTTGAGGAGATGAATGATTTGGGGAGATGATGACAAGGATGAAAGATGAAGGGGTAAAATATAAATGTGTTATAAAAGTATAAATGTGTATGTACTAAAATACCCTCAACTACAAAACAAAAATCAGACTTTGACTTAGTCAAAGGACTAATCTGGCATTTAATGGCTATGTTTTGGACATATGGCGATGAAAAGGGCGAGTTTGGTCCCATCGCGATGCACCTTGCCAAGTTTAGGGACCAACGGTGTATTTTAGTCTAAATTTTATGTTTTTGAGTAAATTAATTAAGAAAGAAGAAAAAAGAAGAGGAGAGTAAATTTAGTTAAACTTTTCTCCAAAACTTTTTTTTTAAAGCGAGATGATTTTGAAAGAAATTATATTTTAAAGCTTTTAATAAATATAACAACTGTAATAATCTCATATAAAACATAAATATTAAATTTTAAATATAACAAAGAGTATAATTGTAAAATCAATGAGTTATCTTTCTTTTCTCTACTACCTCAGGAGCATGATATAAATATTAATTTCATTTATCCCCTCTTCTTTTCTGTCTATTTTAACTCTTTTTTTTTTTTGGGGGTTACAAAACTTTGGAACAAAGTGCTAATGTAGAGTTCTGTCAATTTCGGTCAAAAATTGCATATATTATATTTGGTTGTTTTTCTTGAAATATCATGACGATTTATTTTGAGTTGTTTCATACAAACCGCACGAAGCCCACAAGGAGCTAGCAAATGAGATGGTCACTCTTGAATTTAATATACAAATATAAATTTTTGAAAATCTTAATAATAATATTGTGCTCTTTCAATTCAACAACCTCTATTATTTAATAATACATTTTTATCATTGTAAAACCCGAAAATCTAAAACATAGATAAAGACGAAAATACCCTTGGAACCAAGAATAATAAAATACGTAAAATACGTTTACAATAAATTTACGAAATTAAATACCTAATAAATAAAACGTGACGAATATAATTTCGTGAACGACTTTGGTAAGACGAAGGATTTAAATGTTTCGCTTATAAGAGTTTGGGCCGTTTATTTGTTGGTATGGGCTCGTTTCCTTTGTTTTGTTTTTGCGCCAAGCCGAGGACCAAGAGAAGCCAAGGAGGCGTTTGTTTGTGTCGTGGGAGCCAAGGGCCGAAGCCCATAGGGTGTTTGTTTGTGTGACCGGTTGGACCCAAGCCAACCCAAACCCAACTTATCTCCTAAATCTAAACTATAAATACATCACATAATCATTAAATTGAAACCCTAGTTTGCTTTGCCTTTTCTTTTCTTTCTTTCTTGTTCGGCCGAGACTCATACACCCCATTGGTGTCGAGATTTTGCTTCAACGAGTGAAGGTATAACGTTTATTCATCTTCCTTTAACGTACCTTGCATGTATATGTCAAGATATACTATGTTTCGTGGCGTTTTGTTCTTTTTGTTTGTGGCCGAGAGTGGTAAACCGAAAAACAAGGAAACCCTAATCCATTTAACTTGTAATTAAAAAGGGACATGTAACGTGATAAGTAATATTGAATCGGGTCATGTATATGTTGAGCTAAGCTATGCCGAAACATGCATGAGTTTGGACCGAGGCATGCATAACTTTCGAATAGGGTGTAAAACATTATAACTTGATTATGTAACATGTTTAGATGAACTAGGTCTTGCGTAAAACATGCTAGCCGAAACCCTAGTTTAAATCGAATACATATGTACATGAGTTTTAGACGTGTAATGAATAAGTAAGGGTTACGTAAACATAAACCCTAGTTTAATATGTAAAGCGTATAAAGTATACTAAACCCTAATAACTTATGGTCACATAAAATCATAAACGTGCATGATAAAGTGTAAAAGTAAAGAAGGTTATTAATTACGTATTAGGTTAAGTAGCAAGTCATTAAGACGTAACATATAAAGTAAATGCATATTAATGAGATATTAAAGAGTAAAGAAACCCTAGAACATGAATGAGAGTAGATTAGGGTTTGAGCTAAATATAGTAAGTGTTATTTCATGTGTGAGTTATGACTTATAAAACTATTTTCACATTTAAAGATGGACTTTAATAAATGATATAACGAACCCTAATCTACAACATTAATTATAAAATACTAAAGACTCATTAATAAAACCCTAAAGTATGAAGATCATTAATTGTGAATACCAAATATTAAAGGATCATTTTGACGATTATGGAATCATAAATAACTTGGACGACCGTTAATGTCTATAGGTTCTGTGAAGAGGGAGTAATCCTTTGCTTTTCGTCTTTCTGCTTTTCGATCTTTGCGTTGGAATAAGGTACAGATATTCTGACCTTTTCAGTAAAGGTTTCTCTTAATGTTTTCTTTCGTATTAGGTTTTCTTAAGCCTTTGCTATGAATCCCAAAATCTGATTTGTTTGAGCTATTGCTTATCTGAACTTTGATTTCTGAATTATGAAACATCTGATTTTGAACTATCTGATATGAAAACTATGATTTTGGAAATATGAATGATTTTCTGATAAAAGATGATTTGTGTCAGTTATGACATTCTGATTTGACCTAAGATAGTTTGACACCCGAGCCAAATATTTAACTAGTCATGGGGGTTCCATGTCCGTATCAGTGATGCACCTCTGATATGACTCTAGGGCAGTAGAGTGATGTTCTGCCACGTCTCTGGATGGTGAAGCATATTTGTGAATATGTAGGAAGGGGCGTATGGATGCATCCTAGATCTGTTATCTGTTATATGTTATATGTTATCTGATGATTGATGCTGCGTGCATGCACGTCCTTCATAACTCTGGTAGGTCTCCCCTACAAAGGTTGCCTTATGTGAATATGAATATGATCTGATATATGTTTCTGGGCTCGTGGTAGTTGACTATAAACTTTATTTTGAAATTATGATTTATGCTTTGAAAATGATTAAGATTTTGCTATTGCTCAATCACTTTATTTCATATCCGTTATCGTTTAGTATTCGCTTTTGCTTTCATATCTGTTCACTGGGCTTTTGAAGCTCAGCCGCACTTTTTTTTTTCTTCCGCGGCAGGTATCTAAGCATTGGAAGCTGGGTTGCTTTGGGATGAGTGTTTGAGTGGACTTACCTTAGAGATTTAGCTTTGATTTCTGATGATGCCATTTAGACTTATTTATTTCGGATATTATGTTGACGTTTATTTCGTTTCCGCTGGGACCTATGTATTGAAGTCATTTGACTTGGATTATTTTCCGCATTTATGTTAAGACTTTCTTTTGGTTATGAATGTTTTGCTTTGATATGACACCATTATTTGTGATTCCTTTACCCTTGGCGGGTCGGGGCGTTACAATTTATGGTATCAGAGCCCAGGTTTACGACTTGTAGTCAGGACCTGTGAACATAAGAACCTTAAGTTATCCCTTAGAGTTAGGATTTGACCTGTGAGGATTGGGTAGACTTAGGTTTCCTTCTGCGAACTTCCATTTCGTATCTCACCTTTGTTCATTTTGCTAATCGTTTGAATATCATTCAGATGGTTCGAACTCGTCAGAATTTGGATGGAGATGATGATGCTCCTAACATGGATGCTGCGATTGCGAATGCTCTCAACTCTCTTTTCCCTGGTTTGACTACACCTGAGATGATGGAACAGGTGATCAATAACATCCGTAATCAGAATGGTGCTTCGGGTAGTGGTGGAGGAAATCAACCCACAGGCATTCACACTTGGCTTGAGCGTTTCGGTAAGCTCAAGCCTCTTTCTTTTAGCACTGCTGCTACTCCCACTGAAGCTGAGGACTGGATCACTCATGTTGAGAAGCTGTTTGAAGTACTGGGTTGTGGAGACGAGTTTAAGACTCGTTTGGCTGTGTTTAAGTTGGAAGGTGATGCTTTAAATTGGTGGAAAGCGTTGAAACAAGCACGAGGAGGAGATGCTTTCGTTGTTACTTGTACTTGGGCGGAGTTTCGGACTATCTTCTATAACCGTTACTTCCCTGATGCTGAGCAGCAAAGGTACGAGAGGGATTATCAGGCGATCTACCAGCTTGATCATGAGAACTCCAATGAGTACATGAGTAGGTTTATGAGGTTGGTAAGCTTTGTTGGAGCAATTGCTGGAGATGGTAGGCGCCAAGCTAAGCATTTCAAATGGGGACTGAAGAAGTGGGTGTTGGACCAACTGCTCAACACTGACTATGAGGATGTGTCGGCCTGCAATGATGCAGCTCGTAACATTGAGATCTTTCATGAGGGTTCAGGTTACAACAAGCGTAATCGCGATGGTGATCGGATTCAAGGTAGGACTCAGAGTAATGAGTATAAGGGAAATACTGGTAGGAGTTATGATTCAAGGGGACAAACGGATAAGGGTTATGATCAGCGGGGTCAGTCGGGAAGGAATGTGGACTCTAGGCGCCCTGAGGCGAGAAGTCAGGATAGCAGAGCTGCTGGTAAGAATGGAAATGATCGTCAGAATCAGGGTAACAATAACCAGCGTTACAACAAAGATCAGTCGACTCGAGGATCGAATCAGGGTCGTGCTTCAGGATCTTCTGGTCAGCAAAGGACAGCTGAAGTTTTGCCTCCCCCACCTATCTGTACTACTTGTGGAAAGGCTCATCCGGGACCGTGTTTCAAGGCCACTGGTGGATGTTTCTCTTGTGGTTCCACTACTCACAAGATCAAGGATTGCCCTAAGAGGAACCCGGCGATTCCTGGGAACTACACCAAGCCGCCACCTACTACTGGACGTGTCTATGCTACTACTCGGAATCAGGCGGAGCATACTTCAGGTACCATTACGGGAACTCTTTTCATTGATGATTATTCTGTCTTCGTTTTATTTGACACCGGCGCCACACACTCCATCATATCTGTCACATGTGCTAAGAAACTTAATATGAAGCCACAACCACTAACGAATCACTTATCGATATCTACACCTATGAAAAACCACATGATTATTGATCATAAATACGTTAAGTGTCCTCTTCGTTTTGATGATCGTATTCGCCCTGCACATCTGTATCCTCTCGATATGGTCGACTTTGATATCATTCTAGGCATGGATTGGTTGGCTTATCATAGAGCTTCCATCGACTGCTATGCTAGAACAGTGATCTTTGGAGACGTAAAACATCCTGAATTCGTTTATTATGGTTCTAAACCACTCAAATCTGTTAAGCTCATTTCTGCTATGAAGGCACGAACCATGATTGCTCATGGGTGTCAAGGTTTTCTAGCATCTGTTAAGGACACATCTTTGGAGAGTCCTAACATTGAAAACCTTTCTGTTGTTTGTGAATTCACTGACGTTTTTCCCGATGAACTCCCTGGACTTCCTCCAGCTCGAGAAGTTGAGTTTAGCATTGAGTTAATTCCTGGTGCTAAACCGATTTCAAAAGCTCCGTATCGTATGGCACCTGTAGAACTGAAGGAGTTGAAGGAACAGCTGCAAGAGATGATAGATAATGGATTCATTCGACCTAGTGTTTCTCCATGGGGTGCACCTGTCCTGTTTGTGAAGAAGAAGGATGGAAGTATGCGCTTATGTATCGACTACCGTGAACTCAACCGTATTACTATTCGTAACCGTTATCCTCTTCCACGCATAGACGATTTGTTTGATCAACTGCAAGGAGCTAAGTTCTTTTCTAAGATTGATCTGAGGTCTGGCTATCATCAACTACGTGTGAAGGAGCAAGATGTTCCTAAGACCGCGTTTCGCACCAGATATGGTCATTATGAGTTTCTCGTTATGCCATTTGGTTTGACGAATGCACCTGCTGTGTTTATGGACCTGATGAATCGTGTTTTCCATGAGTTTCTCGATAAGTTCGTTATTGTTTTCATCGACGACATTTTGGTCTACTCTAAGTCTGAAGAGGAGCATGAGCAACATCTCCGGATAGTTTTGGAGATGCTGAGGAAGAAGAAGTTGTACGCCAAATTCTCGAAGTGTGAATTTTGGTTAGGACAAGTCGCTTTCCTTGGTCATATCGTATCAGCTGATGGTATAACCATGGATCCGTCTAAGGTTGAGGCTATCACTAAGTGGCCAAGACCTACGACAGTGACTGAGGTCAGGAGTTTTCTAGGACTTGCGGGATACTATCGGCGTTTTGTTGAAGGTTTCTCTCGTTTAGCTTTGCCGTTAACCCAATTGATGAGGAAAGGTGAAAGGTTCGTGTGGACGGATGAAAGAGAAAAGAGTTTTGAAGAGTTGAAACGGAGGTTGGTTTCCGCTCCTATTTTGACTCTTCCATCTGGTTCTGGAGGGTATCAAATCTATAGCGATGCATCTAAGAAAGGATTGGGCTGTGTCTTGATGCAACATGGTAAGGTGATAGCTTACGCTTCAAGACAACTGAAACCTTATGAGGAGAATTACCCAACTCATGACCTTGAGTTAGCTGCTGTGGTGTTTGCGTTGAAAATCTGGAGACATTACTTGTATGGAGAGACGTGTGATATTTTCACCGATCATAAGAGCCTCAAGTATATTTTCACTCAAAAGGAACTTAATATGAGACAAAGAAGATGGTTAGAACTTCTTAAGGATTATGACACTAACATTCAGTACCATCCTAGTAAGGCTAATGTAGTTGCTGACGCACTTAGCCGGAAATCAGGTATGCTTGCAAGTATTGAGATTGAGCCTAGGATCATTCGTGATTTAGAGCGTTTGGATGTTGAGTTGTGCGTACGAGGTTTTGGTGGATACTGGGCTAGTATGAAGGTGGAGTCGAACCTTATACTGCAAATTAAGGAAGCTCAGAAAGATGACGGCGAGTTGTGGGCCGTAGCACAAAATGTTGAAGAAGGTAAGCAGACGGAGTTTAAGGTTGATAACGACGGAATTGTATGGTATGAAGATAGGCTTTGCGTTCCCAATGATCAGGTACTTCGTGAGAAAGTTATGACTGAAGCTCATAGTTCTCCTTTCACTATCCATCCTGGTTCTACCAAGATGTATAGGGATTTGAAACAGTATTTCTGGTGGAATGGCATGAAGCAAGATGTAGCAACATTTGTGTCGAAGTGTATGATTTGTCAGCAAGTGAAGATCGAACATCAAAGAGCTAGTGGACTGTTACAACCATTGGATATTCCGACATGGAAGTGGGATAAGATATCTATGGACTTTGTGACTGGACTACCTCTTACTAAGAAGAAGCATGATGCGATTTGGGTGGTTGTTGATCGGCTAACCAAATCTGCTCATTTCTTACCAATTAGAAAGGATTATGGTATTGGCAGATTGGCAGAGATTTTTCAGCAAGAGATAGTTAGACTTCATGGTACGCCGACGGCTATTGTGTCAGATAGGGATCCGCGTTTTACTTCACGTTTCTGGAAGGGTTTGCAAAAAGCTTGGGGTACTCGACTTAATTTTAGTACGGCATTTCATCCTCAAACAGATGGTCAGTCAGAGAGGACTATTCAGACCTTAGAGGACATGCTAAGGGCTTGTGCTCTAGAATGGACTGGCAGCTGGGATGAATATTTGTGTTTGGTAGAGTTTGCATACAACAACAGTTGGCATGCTAGCATTAAGGCAGCACCGTTTGAACTTCTTTATGGAAGGAAATGTAGATCACCTACTTGTTGGGATGAAGTAGGTGAACGTCTAATTGAAGGTCCGGAAATGATTGAGATCACTAATGAGAAGGTAGCTGTTGCTAGAGAAAAGTTGAAGGAGGCTAGGTCTCGTCAGAAAAGTTATGCCAACAAGCATCGTCGTGATTTAGAGTTTCGAGTTGGTGATCGTGTGTTTTTGAAAGTCTCGCCGTTTAGAGGTGTGAAACGTTTTGGAATCAAGGGCAAGCTCAGTCCTCGATTCATTGGTCCGTTTGAAATTCTGGAACGTATAGGAGAAGTTTCGTATCGATTAGCACTTCCGCCTCAGTTATCGCATGTTCATGATGTGTTCCATGTATCTCTCCTAAGAGGATACAATTATCATCCATTACACGTTGCTTCGTATCCGTTTGATCAGATTCGATCCGATATGTCTTTGTCTGAAGAACCGGAAGCTATTTTGGATAGACAAGAAAGAATTATGAGAAGTAAAGTCATTCCGTTTGTTAAGATTCTTTGGAAAAATCACCCGGAGCGTGAGGCTACTTGGGAGACCGAAGAGTCGATGCGAGCTAGTTATCCTCATTTCTTTGAATAGTTCGGTATGTTCTCATTTCGTTCTCGTTTTCGTTTCGTTTCATTTCAATTTTCGAGGACGAAATTTTTTTTTTAGAGGGGAAGAGTTGTAAAACCCGAAAATCTAAAACATAGATAAAGACGAAAATACCCTTGGAACCAAGAATAATAAAATACGTAAAATATGTTTACAATAAATTTACGAAATTAAATACCTAATAAATAAAACGTGACGAATATAATTTCGTGAACGACTTTGGTAAGACGAAGGATTTAAATGTTTCGCTTATAAGAGTTTGGGCCGTTTATTTGTTGGTATGGGCTCGTTTCCTTTGTTTTGTTTTTGCGCCAAGCCGAGGACCAAGAGAAGCCAAGGAGGCGTTTGTTTGTGTCGTGGGAGCCAAGGGCCGAAGCCCATAGGGTGTTTGTTTGTGTGACCGGTTGGACCCAAGCCAACCCAAACCCAACTTATCTCCTAAATCTAAACTATAAATACATCACATAATCATTAAATTGAAACCCTAGTTTGCTTTGCCTTTTCTTTTCTTTCTTTCTTGTTCGGCCGAGACTCATACACCCCATTGGTGTCGAGATTTTGCTTCAACGAGTGAAGGTATAACGTTTATTCATCTTCCTTTAACGTACCTTGCATGTATATGTCAAGATATACTTTGTTTCGTGGCGTTTTGTTCTTTTTGTTTGTGGCCGAGAGTGGTAAACCGAAAAACAAGGAAACCCTAATCCATTTAACTTGTAATTAAAAAGGAACATGTAACGTGATAAGTAATATTGAATCGGGTCATGTATATGTTGAGCTAAGCTATGCCGAAACATGCATGAGTTTGGACCGAGGAATGCATAACTTTCGAATAGGGTGTAAAACATTATAACTTGATTATGTAACATGTTTAGATGAACTAGGTCTTGCGTAAAACATGCTAGCCGAAACCCTAGTTTAAATCGAATACATTTGTACATGAGTTTTAGACGTGTAATGAATAAGTAAGGGTTACGTAAACATAAACCCTAGTTTAATATGTAAAGCGTATAAAGTATACTAAACCCTAATAACTTATGGTCACATAAAATCATAAACGTGCATGATAAAGTGTAAAAGTAAAGAAGGTTATTAATTACGTATTAGGTTAAGTAGCAAGTCATTAAGACGTAACATATAAAGTAAATGCATATTAATGAGATATTAAAGAGTAAAGAAACCCTAGAACATGAATGAGAGTAGATTAGGGTTTGAGCTAAATATAGTAAGTGTTATTTCATGTGTGAGTTATGACTTATAAAACTATTTTCACATTTAAAGATGGACTTTAATAAATGATATAACGAACCCTAATCTACAACATTAATTATAAAATACTAAAGACTCATTAATAAAACCCTAAAGTATGAAGATCATTAATTGTGAATACCAAATATTAAAGGATCATTTTGACGATTATGGAATCATAAATAACTTGGACGACCGTTAATGTCTATAGGTTCTGTGAAGACGGAGTAATCCTTTGCTTTTCGTCTTTCTGTTTTCGATCTTTGCGTTGGAATAAGGTACAGATATTCTGACCTTTTCAGTAAAGGTTTCTCTTAATGTTTTCTTCCGTATTAGGTTTTCCTAAGCCTTTGCTATGAATCCCAAAATCTGATTTGTTTGAGCTATTGCTTATCTGAACTTTGATTTCTGAATTATGAAACATCTGATTTTGAACTATCTGATATGAAAACTATGATTTTGGAAATATGAATGATTTTCTGATAAAAGATGATCTGTGTCAGTTATGACATTCTGATTTGACCTAAGATAGTTTGACACCCGAGCCAAATATTTAACTAGTCATGGGGGTTCCATGTCCGTATCAGTGATGCACCTCTGATATGACTCTAGGGCAGTAGAGTGATGTTCTGCCACGTCTCTGGATGGTGAAGCATATTTGTGAATATGTAGGAAGGGGCGTATGGATGCATCCTAGATCTGTTATCTGTTATATGTTATATGTTATCTGATGATTGATGCTGCGTGCATGCACGTCCTTCATAACTCTGGTAGGTCTCCCCTACAAAGGTTGCCTTATGTGAATATGAATATGATCTGATATATGTTTCTGGGCTCGTGGTAGTTGACTATAAACTTTATTTTGAAATTATGATTTATGCTTTGAAAATGATTAAGATTTTGCTATTGCTCAATCACTTTATTTCATATCCGTTATCGTTTAGTATTCGCTTTTGCTTTCATATCTGTTCACTGGGCTTTTGAAGCTCAGCCGCACTTTTTTTTTTCTTCCGCGGCAGGTATCTAAGCATTGGAAGCTGGGTTGCTTTGGGATGAGTGTTTGAGTGGACTTACCTTAGAGATTTAGCTTTGATTTCTGATGATGCCATTTAGACTTATTTATTTCGGATATTATGTTGACGTTTATTTCGTTTCCGCTGGGACCTATGTATTGAAGTCATTTGACTTGGATTATTTTCCGCATTTTTGTTAAGACTTTCTTTTGGTTATGAATGTTTTGCTTTGATATGACACTATTATTTGTGATTCCTTTACCCTTGGCGGGTCGGGGCGTTACAATCATTGTCATGGCTCTCGTGGTCTCCATGCATGTTGAATAAAACATGACCACTCTTTCAAACAAAAACCACTAATGTGATATTTGTGTAATATAGCAACGATGAATAAAGTTTCTTGATAATAATTTCTACAACTCGACTATTTTTGGTTATATATAGAGAGATGAATAATTTATGCCTTATATGTTTGGGTTTAGGCCGTACAATAGACGTGTACTTTACGAAATGTACCGTTTTGGTACGTGAACTAAAATCCGTTCCATTTTATGTTGCGTAATTTTATGTTTTGTACCATTTTGCACGCATGTTTACAGGCAACCGGTTGGGAATGTCTAAAACCGGCAAAAATGCCTATGTGGCATATTTTTTGAGTAAATTACATAGATCGTCCTTCTTGTTTGTCCCAAATTGCATCTACTGTCCCTGGTCGTTTTCGTCCGGTTTTTTACGTTTTCGTCCCGTTTTTTTAGGTATTCATTTGTTTCTTTACGTTTTCGCCCGTTTTTTATATTTTCATCCATTTTTTTACAAATTTTTTATCATTTTTTTACGTTTTTGTCTGTTTCTTTATTTTTTTTTGTCTTTTTTCTAGTTTTCGTCTGTTTTTTACGTTTTTGTCCGTTTCGCTACGTTTTCATCATTTTTTTCGTTTACGTTTCTTTTTTTACAATTTCGTCTGTTTTTTTCATTTTCGTCTGTTTTTTTACGTTTTCATCCCGTTTTTTTTGTTTTCGCCTGTTTTTTTTAAGTTTTCATCGATTTCCTTACGTTTTCGTCTGTTATTTTAGGTTTTCGTCCGTATCTTTACGTTTTTGTCCCTTTTTTTCAGTTTCGTCTGTTTTTTACGTAAAAAAGGATGAAAACATAAAAAAGACACAAGAACAAAAAAAACAGACGAATACGTAAAAAATGGACGAAAACGAAAAAAATGAACGAAAACATAAAAACGTAAAGAAACAGACGAAAACGAAAAAAATAGACAAAAAAGTAAAAAACGGACGAAAACGTATAAAAATGGGTAATAACATAAGAAAACTTATAAAATGGGGGTAAAACGTTTGAAATCGTAAGAAAAATGTATAAAAGGGGATGAAAACGTATAAAAACGAACAAAAACGTATAAAAACGGGTAAAAACATAAGAAAACGGAAGAAAACGGACGAAAACGTATAAAAACGGACAAAAACTTATACACGTACCAAAACGGTACATTTGAAAAGTACGTAGCTATTTAGCGGCCAAAACCCTTTTATTTAACTTATTTTTGTTAGTGGAAATCTGAAGTGGCGTGCACACGTGGCAATAGTGATTATGGTTTCGGTAAAACAAGTTTAACCGTGCAAAATGGTACAAAACATAAAAGTACGCAACATAAAATGGAACGAATTTTAGTTCACGTACCAAAACGGTACATTTCGTAAAGTACACGTCTATTGTACCGCCTAAACCTTATATGTTTTTACAGAAGTTTTATATCTTTATTTCCAAACTATGTCTGCAAAAGAAGAGATGCATTTAAAGTTTTATCTACAAGGAAAAAGACCATTTGTTTTTTGTGCTTTTGAAAGAAATGAAGGGAAAAAAGATAGATATGATTTGTGTGAAGAAGTGAGAAGAAGTAAAAGTTTATGTCTAATTTATAAAAAGAGTAAATTGCATTTTTGGTCCTTAAGGTATGGACAAATTGCAGGCTTCGTCCTTAACGTTTCAAAAGTGCAACGATAGTCCCCATTTTGAATGTTTTGTTGCATGTTTGGTCCCTAATATGCAATTTAGGGACCAAACATGCAACGGAAACTTCAAAGTTTTAGGGATTAAATCTGCAATTTAGGCACCAAACATGCAACAAAACAATCAAAATGGGGACTACCGCTACACTTTCGAAACATTAATGACGAAATCTACAATTTGGCCATACCTTAGGGACCAAAAATGAAATTTACTCTTTATAAAAATGTGAGAAATGAAAATAAGCATTTATGTCTGCAGAAAAAACAAACAAAAAATTCAATTTTGTTGGAATTTTAGTTCAATTGAGGGTCTTTGGATCACACCTGGTAATGGGTCAGGAGGTACGGAGTGACACCCTTCAGGTCTCTGATCACCCTGAATTTGATAGTGGTAAAGTATGATTCAGTAGTTGATGAAGTTCAAGGAGTCTACTCCTCAGGAGTGGTATTCATCAAGTTAGTTAGTTCAGTTTCGGTTGAAGGATCTCATCATGGAGTTGTCTCATCAAAAGGTTCATGTCATCAGTGAGTGAACCTCTTAGTGAGCACACTCAGGGAACTACCTTTTCAGATGCAAGCTCATCAATGAGTATAACTCATTGGACTGAAGTTAAACATGGATTGTAAATGCTTTGACATATTCAAAGGCAGTTATAACTGCAACTTAATGGCCATGATTAGCGGTCATGTAACCACTATATCCTATAATAGATGAACATTAAGATGTAATTAATGGGTCGGTTAATTATCATAATTCCATTATTGGGTAACCCGTTGATGTTAGATTCTTACACAGCTACTATATGCACCGATTCTTGGGGTATGGCTAGTTATGCAAGAGCCATGGTTGAGCTTAGAGCTGAGAGATACTATATTAGTGGTTGTTCCTAAATTCAGTGGTGAAGGATTTACTATGAGCACTATCCGTGTTGAGTACGAGTGAACACCTCTTACGTGCTCTAGTTGTCAGGTTTTTGGTCAGGTCCTTGATGAATGTCCTAAAAAGAGTATCCCGAATGTGTTAAACAATTCAAAGAAGCCTAAACAGACTGGTGGACAGGCTGTCAGAGGATTTTTGGTTAATTCAAAGCCCTAAGTCGTATTCCTTTTATCGACCGATCTGATCTACAAAGAAAAAGGATAAAGCTCAAGCACAACCAAAGGTATCTAAGGTTACTACTTCAAACCCTTTTGATGTTTTTGATACATTGGTTGATGAGGGGGAATATGGAGGTTCGAACCCAAAGAGTACTAATGAGATGATTACCTTGTTCATGAGGAAGAGGAAGGGGGTAAGCAAACCCCTAGTACAAGTGTTACACATGTGGGAGATAGGATTAATGACCTTGAAAGTCAAATGTTGGAGGGGAAACTTTTGTTTGTTGATGATCATGGAAAATCGCTGGAAATGAAGGTGACTAATGAGGCATTGGCTAGCAAGCCCAATACTTCTATGGGTGACCAATTGGAAGAATCTTATAAGGATGAAGTTGAGTTTTCTGATGATGAGACCTCTAGATATATGTCTTCGACTGTTGGAGGAGGATTATTTGAAGATGATTTTGATTGCTATGATGGATACGAGGCTCGGGTATATGATTTACCTGAACAAATGGAGGCTTTTTGTGATCAATTTGATATTCGCCTTCCCCGATCGTGTTAGGAAGTAATTTTCCTTCTTTGTGTTTAGTTCATAAGATTGGTAGGTTTGAAGCACAAGTGGTGCATTTGTTTTGCCTTTTATTGTGCCGAGGTGAGGGATTTCACCCTCATCCTATGTACTTAAACGTTTTTCTAGAGTAATATATTTTACCAGTGGCACGTTTTACCCTTTACCCAAAAAAAATAATTCCATTATTACGCATTGAGTATCCTATGTATAGGAATACATATTTTGCATAGAGATATACAGAAAATATAAACACTTGAAAGCGAACAGGTTCTTGCTTTGTGTTCGAAACAAGAACGAACACCTGGTCTTATCCCATAGAGATATTCGTGTAATCCAGACATTAAGGTTGAATAGTTTCTATTGGAAAGTGATTACACGATTTCAAGTGATATCTGGTACCATTGATTATCTACACCCTGTTGGGAAGCTGCTACGAAGCCAACAATCAATAGAAACTATTTAGTGAAAAGTTTGAAGAGTTAAATTTCAGACGATGGTAAAATCATATGCATTTCCTTTTGTCAAGCATGAGTGTGGTGTATGTTCTGACTACACCTATGCCAGAGGATTGTGAGAATGCTACTATGGAGCAGTTAAGGAAGAGGAGCAAATGGGAGAATGATGACTCTTGTGTGTCGTTGTCTAATTCTCAATGGTATGTCTGATCCTCTGTTTGATATTTATAAATATGTTGAATATGGAAAAGAACTATGGGAATATTTGGAAGCTAAGTATATGGATGAGGATGCCTCAAGCAAGAAGTTCCTTATAAGTAATTTTACTAATTACAAAATGGTCGATTCCAGACCTGTCATGGAACAATAAAATAAACTTCTTAGTCTACTTGGTCGGTTCACACAACACAAAATGAACAAGGATGAGACTATTTCATTCTCTTATGTCATTGATAAATTCCCTCCTTCTTGGAAGGATTTCAAGCATATGTTGAAACATAATAAGGAGTAATTAAATCTTGTTGAGTTGGGCAGTTATATGCGCATTAAGGAATCACTCAAAGCGCGGGATAGTGACAAGACAAAAAGTAGCAATGCTATTGGTCCATCAGTTGTCAATATGGTGGAGCATAACAACTCTACCTGGTACAATGACAACAAGGGCAAACGTAAGCATCAGGATAACACCAAATATGATCCTAACAAGAAGCCAAAAGCAACTTGTTGGAAGTGTGGAAAACCTGGACACTTTAGAAAGGATTGCAAGGGTGTTAAAGTTGGTAACAAAACCAATGGATCAGGCACAAGTGGTTCAGGAACTGGTTCTAACAATCATCTGAAAGGTCAAATAGTGTTTAGTAAGTCTTTTTAGATTTATTATGTTACATATATATCTGAAGCATACTTTGTGCAGGATGATGATGTTGCGTGGTGGGTTGACTCTGGAGCAACAATCCATGCGTGTAAAGATGGAAGTTAGTTCAAGACCTATGAGTCGTTGAATGATGGTTCTATTCTTCATATGGGAAATGGATCAACATCCATGGTGCCTGGAAAATGATGAGTGGATTTAAGATTTAGTTCTGAAAAGACTGTTTCTTTGTTTTATGTTTTACATGTTTCTAATATTAGAAAGAATTTGGTTTATAGTAGTGTTTTGAATAATTATGGTTATAAATAAGTTACTGAATTTGATAAGTTTGTTTTATCTAAACATGGTGTGTTTATTGGTTTTGTTTATTTGCGTAATTAAATGTTCAAGCTTAATATTGTTAATGATATTGGTAATCCAGCCTTTAAGTCGACCTATATACTGAATGACACTACCCTCTGGCATGCTATACTTGGCCATGTACACGATAACATAATGCAAGATATGTCCAAGGATGGGTTAATCCCAGCCTTTGGCATGAACATTGAAAATTGTAAGACTTGCATGTTGACCAAAATAACTAAGAAACCTTTTTAGAGTATTAAACGTGAAACCGATTTTTGGAGCTGATACATGATGACCTGTATGATTGCATGCTACTCCCTCATTGGGGAATAAGAAATACTTTGTGACATTTATTGATGATGTTTTTAGATTTTGTTATGTTTATTTGTTATATGCTAAGGATGAAGCATTAGATATATTTAAAGCGTTTAAAACTGAATTTTAATTGCAACAAGAGTCCCTGATCAAAAGATTAAGGACTGATAGGGAAGGTAAGTACATGGATACTCTGTATTTTCAGTATGCTGGTATAATCCATGAAACAACTGCTCCCTATACTCCTCAACAAAATGGTATCTTTGAAAGGAAAATAGAGTACTAAAGTAGATGGTTAATTTCATGTTTTCTTATTCAATACTGAGTCAAGGGTTCTAGGGTGAAGTTATGTTAACAACTTGCTATTTATTAAACAGGGTTCATTATCAAAGGAACAAGGCTACCGCTTATGATCTATGGACTAAAAGGAAACCCAACCTGAACTATCTCAGGGTATGGGGATGTAGGCAAGTTGTCAGACACCATGATCCAAAGCTGAAAAGTTTGGGAGAAAGAGGCATTGAATGCATCTTTGTTGGATATATGAGCATTCCAAGGTTTTTGGGTTTTATGTTATTGAACCTAATGAATTTGTTTCAACTAACTTAATAACTTTACCCAAAAAACAACTAACTCAATAGTTGAATCAAGGGATGCAGTCTTTGATGAGAACATATTCTCATTTATCCCTAGACCTATTCAGAAGATTCCTAATGGAACTAATGACATTGGTGTTTCAAATGTCTCTGATGAGGTTGTGGTTCAGCAATCTGAACCTGAGCTCAGGAAGAGCAAAAGGGTTAGGACTCCAAAGTCATTTGGACCTGAGTTTCAATTATATTTAATTGAAGGAACATGGGATGGGGTCTCTAGCCAATACTCCTATTGCTTTATTGTTGAGGATGACCCCAAAACATTTGATGAAGTAATGAACTCCCAAGATGTTTCTTTTTGGAAAAAAAAATAATAATAATGAGATGGATTCCATTATGGGTAACAACACTCGGGTGTTGGCTGATCTACCACTTGGTTGCAAATCTTTGGGTTGCAAATGGATTTTCAAAATGAAAATAAAGGTAGATAGAACTTTTGAAAAGTTCAAGGCAAGGCTGGTCATTCAGGAATTCAAACAAAAGTCAGGGATACACTACTTTAATACTATGCTCCTGTGGCACGTATCAGCACCATAAGACTGTTGATTGCTAAGACATCAATTCACAATCTGATTATTCATCAGATGGATGTGAGGACAACGTTCTTAAATGGTGAATTAGATGAGGAGGTTTATATGAACCAACCTCAGCGTTTCATCATGCCTGGCAATGAAAAAAAGGTGTGCAAGCTAATTAAGTCTCTGTATAGACTGAAACAGGAACCTAAGTAATGGCATCAAAAATTTAATTAAATGATTTTGTCAGATGGTTATTTTCTTAACATAGCTGACAAATATGTGTATAGCAAATTTGATGAATCTGGTAAAGGAGTCATCATTTGTTTATATGTTGATGACATGCTGATCTTTGGTACTGATCAAGATCAATTTGATCTGATAGGATTTTTTGTCATCAAGGTTCTCCATGAAGGACTTGGGGAGGATGATGTTGTCCTTGGTATTAGGATTAAACATTAAAGTAAGAGAATCTCAATCTCTTAGTCTCATTATATTGAGAAGGTACTGAGGAAATTCAATTACTTTGATTGTACTCTAGTGATTACTCCTATGGATACAAGTGAGAAGCTGAGACCTAATAAGGGTCAGGTTGTATCTTAACTTGTATATTCTAAGGTAATTGGATGCCTGATGTATGTCATGACTTGTACCAGACCTGATATTGCTTTTGCAGTGGGTAAATTGTGCATGTACACTAGTATTATAGTCTCTCACTGACAATCCATTTATAGGGTATTGAAGTATCTAAAGAGAACTATAGATTATAGTCTCTCATATACTGGTTATCCTTCAATGTTAGAAGGATACATTGATGCAAGTTGGATCAGTAAAACTGATGACAATTCGTCTACCAGTGGCTGGGTATTCCTGCTTGGTGGAGGTGCAATTTATTGGGCATCCAAGAAGTAAACTTGTATCACCATTTCAACAATGGAATATGAATTTGTGGCCTTGGAAGCTGCTAGTAAAGAGGCTGAATGGTTGAAATACTTGCTTCTTGAGATTCCATTATGGCCTAAACCTATAGCACCTATTTCTATCCAATGTGATAGTGCAGCTACATTGGCCAAGGCTTATAGCCAGATGTACAATGGGAATCTAGATACTTAGGTGCCAAGCATAGCATGATTGTGAGCTCATCATGAATGAGGTAGTATCTATAGAGTTTGTAAGGTCTCAAAAAAATTTAGTTGATCACTTGACGAAGGGTTTGGCTAAGACTTAGTTCTAAAGTCTACTAAAAGGATGGGTTTATAGTCCACCATAGTCGCTGAGCATTCACACGCCCAAGGTTTGGCTAAGACTTAGTTCTAAAGTCTACTGAAGGAAACTTTGGAGCTGAATTCAGTGGGGAAAGCTTAATGTTCGAGAGGCTAGAGCACATGTTTAATATTACATCCCAAGGTTTGTGCTCGGTCATGCTGAAAGGTCAGATTGAAGAAGGTTTCTTCTTAATAGTTCAAATTTTTAAAAAAGTGCAAAGCATGTGCATGAATTAAAGGGAACTACCTATGTGAGTGTGATTGGTTCCAAACCGTCAAGTTTATCACACAAGCTAACCACTTGTGAATGGTCAACCGTAATAAACTTCAAACAGCTCAGAAACAATGCAATGAAGATCTAGAGGAGTTTAGTGTTTCCCCAGGTCGTTAAGTCTCAACGAGCTGTGCGATTGAATCTAAACGTATAGTGATCGAGTAATATTGAACGGAAAAGGGTTTAATGATAATACTAAATGACAAAGGAAATATCTGAGAAAATTAAAAATCTAAATTATATTAAATAAATGCTATCACTATTTTTAAAATGATGTTTTTGATTATGTAAAGGAAACTAAAAACGAATTTAACAAAACGCGATTTGAATGCAAATATGTCTAATCTAAGCCCTAAAAATGATCCAAAATTATTTTTAAACTAAAAATGATATTTTAAAACTATTTATAAATTAAAACTAATTTTTATGATTTTTCTTGATTTATTTTTAATTAAAAACTAATTTCTAACTTTTAAAACTAAATTAAAATACAAAAAATTATGAAAATTAATGGGCAAATTATGAAACTATTTTTCAAAAATCTAAAATAACAAAAGAGAATTTTAAAAATTGGATTTGTATTTTTCTGATTTATTTTCTATTTTCTATGAATTAAAAACTGTTTAAAACTAATTAAATTGCTAAAAATTACAAATTAAACTAGGAAAAATCTGGAAAAATTATTTTTTTTCTTTTTATATTTATCTTAATCTAGGAAAATTGAAAAATTATTTTTTTGAAGCTTTTCTGATTTAATTGCAATAAAGGCTAATTAAAAAGTACTAAAAACTGATTTAAATGAGGAAAAATAGCAAACAGTAATAGAAAAATCTAAAACATTCAGGAAAAGTCTAAAATGATATTCTAAATCTAAGAAAAATACCAAAACCTATACTAGTGTGTGGGAAAATGCAACTGTGGTGGAATAGCATAAGAATAAGCTAAACAAAATAAGCTACAAGCTGCAAAAGATCACCAATCAACTACAGAAGCTATCTTAAGCTAAAACTACTCAAACTAGACTAATTCCAACTGCTCTTACCCTCCAATGTGCTAAATGCACTGAATTGACCAAATGAATTTGAAACTCAAAACAGTTTATACTACCCCTACTTCTGGCTTATACAACTGCTAGTCCAATAAGCTACATTGAAAAACAGATCTAAGATCCTTAAGCTAACCAACTAAAGAGCACTAGGACCAAATTTCAGCCAATAACTAACTAACATGAGCAAGTTAGGGTGATTACAAAGTCCCTGCACACACCAGTTGAAATAGAGAGAGTGCACAGAGCAAAAGTTGCCTAATCCACAAGCTTGAAAATAGCTTTTGAAAAATTCCAAAAATTCCACAAAATTCACTTTACACAACTTGACCAACTGAATATTCTTATCCTAAAATTACAATGACTTTGAGTCAGAAATGAGATCATGAAAATTCAACAAAGTTTTGCAAAACACAACATTTGCACATTTTGACTATTTTTGACAGTTTTGAGAGTTTGACTTTTGTGAGATTTGATTCCAATGTTTGAACTGAAAATGATATTTAAAGGTAAAGTAAGACTAATGCAAGCTATATCTACTGAGTTTAACACTAAATACAAGTTTACACTAGCTGATTCAAACTGAAATGGAAACTAGGACTGAATTTATGCATCTTTGACTTTCTCTGTTCTAAAATGCAGGTCTATGACTGGATGTGAATGGATTATGCAATTCAACACTAATACAACCTAAATACACTATACCTTGAACCTCTATCTAAGACTCAAATGATTGTGCCAAACACTCTATATGAACCTGTCTTGCAATACAACTCAACAGACCACTTAACCAACCTATACTAACACTTAACCTAAATCAAGTAATCAATTAACACCTAAATGATGCCATATCTCAAACAAAATCTATCAAAGTAACAATGCACTAATATGTAGATTATAACAGAAATGGTGTTATCAGAACTTACATAAGTCCTAGCCACAATGGCTTGTAACATAGATTAGAGTACCACTTCCTTCCTTATCTCAACCCATATCTAACTAAGAATCAACCCATGTTCAACTCTGCATCAACCCAAATCCATTTCCATGACTGCTTGAACCAAAATTCAACTCAGTTTGACTTTTGTTGACCGGATACCAAGATTGTTTGAACTTGAGTAATAAGCTTACCAGAAGCTATGAGTAGCTTAAATAAGCTTATTTGAACTTAAAAATAAGCTACTAGAAGCTTGGATATAAGAGTATGAACCTGATTTTTTAACAGTGAACATAAAAAACATGAAACTTATGTAAATCCTTGGATTAATACTTAAAAGCAAATTACAATGATTAACCAACTTAAGTTTAATACATAGAAACTGGAGATTACAATTTTTGACTTAAACTAAGACATTTATAATAAAAACGATTTGCATAAAATTATAAAAACTAACTACTCTCACTCTCTGCCTTCTCCTCTCTTATTTATACATCAAAAGTGCTTCTCTCTCATCTCAGAGCATTTCCCACTTGTCTTTGGAGCCATTGGATGACTTGAATCATTTTTGGCCATTGATGAGATTTTGGCGCCAATTTGATATTTGCAACTGGGAAGGTTTGAGTGCAAAGGAGGGGGAAGCATTTAATGCATTTTGTTGTTTGGTGGAGGTGGAGGGGACATGGAGAGGAGTTTGTGAGTTGGAAGCATGGGTGAAGGTCTGGGTTTGCAGGTGAGTTGGTGAAGAAAGGAGGAAAAGGGGCGGTTTTATTTTAAACCGTGGGTTGGGATTGGATTCGGGGAAAAGGGGTGGGTAACGGGTTGGATTGGGATTGGACCGGGTTGTGGATATTGGACCAGGCTTGGGCTTGGGTAGCTTGGGTTAGTTATAGGATTTAGGATTAACTTTGGACACATTTAGTAGTTAAGGGACCAAAAGTGTACAATTCAAAATTCCAGGGACCAAAACTGTAATTTATGAAGTTGTAGTCCAAGGGTCAAACTTGTAAATCTCAAATAAGTTAAGGACCATTTTTGCCAATTGTGAAATTCCAAGGACTAAACATGACCATTTTTAAAATCCAGGGATCAAAACTGTAATTTCTCAAAACTTTTGGAACTTTTCACCAAAGGATTAATTATGACAATTTATGATTCCAAAAGGACCTTTGGTGACTTTTCTTTTAAAATAAGTGCCTAGGGACTAAATTTGACAAGTTTTGAAAGTTGAGGGACTGAAACTGCCAATTATGCAAACTTTGCTCGTTTTTCATCTGATTTTAAACATTTTGCATCTGAAACATATAAAATGCAATTTTGGGATATTTTCAGTATTTTGATGCATTTCTGAGCGTTTTTAAATGTTTTGCAGTTCAGATTTGACCAAAAATGATGAGTATTCACACACTCATCAATCCCCCACACTAAACTATTGCTAGTCCCTAGCAATCTTTTGAGAAAACTTAATGGATTTGAATCTCTTTACCAAAAGCCATTACTTCTGGAGTAGCCAATTGTTTCAGTTCAAGTAAGAACCTTGGTACAATGATAACCAAATGATTTTGAGCAAATCACCAGCTTCCAACGGATTTGATTTGTCTTTACCAGAAGCCGTTTGCTTCTGGACTAGCCAACTCTTAGATAATATATACTATCTTTGGTGAGCTGATTACCAATTATGGTTTTCCAACTGCCTTTACCACAAGCCATAAACTTGCGGGCTAGCCAACTCTTCACTAATTAAAGATATGGTGAGCTGAACACCATAAAATTTTGGGCAAATTGCAAGCCGTCAACGGATTTGAGATATCTTTACCAAGAGCCGTTTGCTCCTGGATTATCCAATCCTTTTGTTTATTAGACATGGCGGACTGATAACCGTAAGCTGAGTAAGTGAAAAACACTTACTCCAAAAAAAAAATTTTGGCCAAAAATGGGGGAATTGGGTGGTATAATTACATGATAAAATTCGTGAGAATTCCCCCCCACACTAGAAATTAATATTGCCCTCAATATTCAAAGTACCGGCGGTTATGCCGAAACTGAGAACGTAAAAGGGAAATACTACGGCCATTATTTTGAAAGATTTTTTTTTTTTTTTTATTATTATTTATTTATTTATTATTTTTATTTTTTTGAAAGCTTTATATACAACAGCGGGGGGAAACTCCCCCACACTAAGGTGGTAGAAAATGGAAAGAAGTTAGAAATACGGGTGAAAACCCATATGGTGTGCTACTGTTTTTGATTCCCGAGTCGCTAGCTTGACTCGATCCCCACATTCATTGGTTCATGGGGAAAGTTTGTAGATCCGGGACAATCACAGGAGGAATGTCCTCTCCAAAATAGTGCTTCAATCGATGACCATTCACTTTAAAATTTGGACCATCGGGTTGAGATAACTCAATGGTTCCATAAGGAAATACTTTAGTGATGGTGAATGGTCCAGACCAGCGGGATTTTAGTTTTCCCGAGAAAATCTTCAATCTTGAATTGAAAAGAAGGACTCGATCACCGACGTTGAAAAAACGGTTCTTGATTTTGGAGTCATGAATCTTCTTTGTCTTTTCTTTGTAGATCAAAGAGTTCTCGTATGCTTGATCACGGAGTTCATTTAATTCATTCATTTGAACTTTCCGGTGATCACCAGCTGTCTGAATATCGAAGTTGGCATGTTTCAAGGCCCAATATGCTTTGTGCTCAAGCTCTATCGGCAAATGACACGCCTTTCCGTACACTAGCTTGTAGGGCGTACACCCAATGGGTGTTTTATACGCTGTACGGAAGGCCCAGAGTGCGTCATCTAGCTTATCCGACCAAGAGGCACGGTTTTCGCCTACTGTCCTCTCCCGAATTCTTTTAATCCCTCGGTTGGAAACTTCCACTTGCCCACTTGTTTGGGGGTGGTATGCAGTAGAGAGACGGTGAGTTACACGTTACTTTTGCATGACTCTATCAAACTGGTCATTGCAGAAATGCGTACCACGATCACTGATTATAGCTCGTGGAGTTCCAAACCTAGCAAAAAGAGATTTTAAGAATTTCACAACAACTCGGGCATCGTTGGTAGGTAAAGCTTTCGCTTCAACCCATTTTGACAAATAGTCAACGGCCACGAGTATGTATTTATTTCCTCGAGATGAAGGAAATGGCCCCATAAAGTCAATGCCCCAGATGTCAAAAATATCACACACTTGAATGGCGTTTTGCGGCATTTCATTTCTTTGTGAGATATTTCCGTGGCGTTGACAAGCGTCACAGGTTTTGAAAAATTCGTGGGCATCCTTGTAAATCGTGGGCCAATAAAATCCGGAATCAAACACCTTCTTGGCGGTGTAGTTGGGGCTATGATGTCCCCCAGTAGGTCCAGAATGGCAAGCCTTGAGAATGTCATTGGCTTCCTGACCATACACACATCGCCTGATGACTTGATCCGCGCAAATTTTGAATAAGTAGGGGTCGTCCCAGAAGTAATGTTTTACATCTTTAAAGAATTTGTTTTTCTGTTGGGACGACATCCCTTTCACCACAAAGTTACCCGCATGGTAATTTGCAAAGTCAGCAAACCATGGGGTAGAAGAGTCTCCACGAAAAGAAACCACATTGAGTGTTTCGAGAGGAAATTTTTCGTTTATTTCCTTTTTCTCGAACACATCCTGGTGAGGGTTTTCTAGACGGGACAGATGATCAGCAGCCAGGTTCTCAGCTCCTTTTTTATCACGTATAATGATATCAAATTCTTGCAGGAGGAGAATCCAATGGAGCAATCTCGGCTTTGCATCTTGTTTTGCAAAGAGATATTTGAGAGCCGAGTGATCCGTATACACCACGCATTTGGTCAAGATTAGGTATGGCCGAAACTTCTCAAACGCATACACCACAGCTAATAATTCTTTTTTTGTAGTGGTGTAATGGGTTTGAGCTTCAGTCATAGTCTTACTCGCGTAGTGGATAGGCTGAAAATGCTTGATTTTACGTTGCCCCAGGACTGCACCGATAGCAAAATCACTTGCATCGCACATGAGTTCAAAGGGTAAATCCCAGTCGGGGGCAACTAGAATGGGTGCTTCCGTAAGCTTTTTCTTTAATGTTTCAAAAGCTTCGATGCACTCAGGTGAGAAGATAAAAGGAGCATGTTTTTCAAGAAGATGAGTCATAGGCCGAGCGATTTTAGAAAAATCTTGTATGAATCTGCGATAAAACCCGGCATGACCTAGAAAACTCCTAATACCTTTGACGGTAGTAGAATGAGGCAATTTGGCAATAACATCGACTTTTGCTCTGTCGACCTCAATCCCATTTTTGGAAATCTTATGGCCAAGGACTATGCCTTCTTTGACCATAAAGTGGCTCTTCTCCTAATTTAGACAAAGATTGGTGTCTTCACACCGTTTGAGCATTTTTTCTAAATGGGAGAGACATGTTTGAAAT
The DNA here is from genome assembly GCA_019973895.1 of Chrysanthemum seticuspe. Taxonomy (NCBI): domain Eukaryota; kingdom Viridiplantae; phylum Streptophyta; class Magnoliopsida; order Asterales; family Asteraceae; genus Chrysanthemum; species Chrysanthemum seticuspe. Next base: position 10,875,350 of record BPTQ01000006.1, on the reverse strand, counting down.
GAGTCCCCAATGACCGAGAAGTCATCCATAAACACCTCCATTGTTTCCCCGATCATGTCGTGGAAAATTGCCATCATACATCGTTGGAACGTGCCAGGAGCGTTACATAGGCCAAAAGGCATACGTCTGTAGGCAAAAGTTCCGTATGGGCAGGTGAATGTGGTCTTTTCTTGATCCTGTGGATCAATGGGGATCTGAAAATAACCCGAGAAACCATCAAGGAAACAATAGTATTCGTTCCCTGCTAATCTCTCAAGCATTTGGTCCATGAAGGGTAGAGGAAAATGGTCTTTACGGGTGGCGTCATTTAACTTGCGATAGTCAATACACACACGCCATCCCGTAACCAATCGAGTTGGAATTAAATCATTTTCTTCATTTGTGATAACAGTAATGCCACCCTTTTTTGGAACACAGTGGATGGGACTGACCCAAGGACTATCAGAGATCGGGTAAATTAAACCGGCATCAAGAAGTTTGATAACCTCCTGTTTGATAACCTCATGAATCTTAGGATTCACCCGTCTTTGTTGTTGAACTGCTGGCTTGAAGTCATCCTCCATCAAGATTTTGTGAGTACAAAACTCAGGGTTGATACCCTTAATGTCAGAGAGTTTCCAAGCAATTGCTTGCTTGTGTGACTTCAACACCTTTATGAGAGCAGTCTTTTCACCTTTACTCAAATCTCGAGCAATAATGACGGGTAATTTATCATCACCCTCAAGAAATGCATACTCGAGATGAGGTGGTAAGTCCTTAAGTTCAACCTCAGGAAATTCTTCAGTTTTCTCAACTGACTTAACTTCCTTGTTATGAAGCTTAACGGGAGGGAGTGGAGGAGAAGTGTCTTGATTTAACAACTTCTCAAGAAGAAGAATATCTCCATCCATGTCAATTGGAGCGTGATCAATTTCCCATGAAACCGAATCACTAGACAAGTATGCTTCAATTTCTTCCAAGATGAAGTCACTTCCCTCAACCGGAGTGAGAGAAGGGGTAGAATTGGCAATGATGGGTTGAGATGAATGAGTGAGATTATCACTCGAAGAATTATGAACATAACCGAGAACTTCTTGAGAGTACTCATCAGAAGCAACATCAATGATATCTAATCGGTTAACCGACTCAGAATCATAGTTTGCGGAGTACCTCGAAGTTTGATCAAGGTTAAAGGTGACAGCTTCATTACCCACACGTAATGTGATTTCTTGCTCAAATACATCAATGAGAGCACGGCCCGTTCTCAGGAATCCTTGTACAACAATGAGGGGAACCCGATGATCGGCATCGAAGTCAACAACCACAAAGTCAGCTGGAAAATGGAACTTTCCTACTTTCACGAATACATCCTCGGCGATGCCAAGAGGACGCGATATGGAACGATCTGCAAGCTCAAGAATCATGCAGGTAGGTATAAGTTCTGGAAGAGAGAGTTTCTTCCATACTGAATAAGGCATCAGATTGATGCTTGCACCAAGATCGGCGAGGGCAAAGCATTCAATCATTCCTGGAAAAACACAAGGTAGAAGAAATTTTCCAGGATCTCCAAGCTTTTCGGGAAGCTTCTTTAACAGAACTGCAGAGCAGTTCTCGTTCAGAGGAGTTTTAGCCATTTCAAACAGTTTTTCCTTGTTGCTTAACATGTGTTTGAGAGTTGATGCAAATTTGGGCATCAACATGATAGCATCCGCAAAGCTTATGTCAAAATGTAGTTCTTGGAAAATTTGAAAAAATTTATCCATTTGATGACTGGCTTTTTCGCGGAGCTTTTGCTCATTTAAACGTGATGGGTAAGGAATAGAAGTTTTGGATTTAGGGTTTTCAACGGGAGCTACAGGAGGTTCAAAAACAACTCCTGGTTTGGATTTGGGTTTCGGGACAACTTGAGGATGGACATGTGCTGTGCTCTGCGAGCTAGTGGGTTGCACTTGGTCCTTTGTCGCCTCAGGTTCACTTTCCACTACCTTCGGGAGAGAAGAAGAAGAGGTAGTAGAAATAGCAGGTCCATCATATGAAGCACCACTTCTGGTTGTGATCGCCTTTGCATCGCCCCTCGGATTAGCGATCGTGTTGCTAGGTAAAGTACCTGAGCCCGAGGGTCGATCATTTAAAGACTTCTTAATGTCAGAAATCTGGCTAACCAACAACCTATTCATTTCCTCTTGGGATTTCATGAATTGCTTCAACAACTCATCAGATGATGGTCCAGTTGGAACAATGGCTTGATTTTGTGTAGGAAAATTCTGGCCTCTATTGTTTGGATTAGGGCATTGATTTTGGAAATTTCCTTGATTATTGCCATGAAAATACCCTGGGTTGAAATTTCCCTGATTCTGGTTTCTATTAAAATTTCCTTGGTTTTGTAAATTTTGACTTTGATTTTGAAAACCGTTATTTTGACTAAAATTACCTTGGTTTTGAAAACCTTGGTTCGTTCTATTCTGATTTTGATTACGGTTTTGGTTTTGGTTGAAACCGGGTGGTCCAGGGTAGTGGTTAGGACGGTGGTTCGGTCCATAGGAGCACGATATTGGTTGCCTCCTGAATTGGAAATCCCGCCCACAACGTTTGCTTCAAAAGGGTTACCATCGGTGGCCATACAGTTGTAATAGGCATGGGGGCCACCGCAAGTAACACAGACTTCCACTTTCTTAACTTCAGCAGGAGGTGAAGTTTGTGGAAAAGAAACTTTCTTTTGGTTGGAGAGAACCAAAGCTTGAATTGCTTCCGTGAGTTTGTCAATCTTAGCATCGGTGCTAGATTGACTCACGGGCGATGAAGTAGAAGGACCAACACTGACTTGGGAAACAACCGGTTTGCTTCGTGCAGTGCGGACTTTAGACTTGTTTTCAATGATCGCTAAAGCTTCTTTTACAGTTTTGCTCAAGAAATTTCCTCCAGCGGAGGAATTGAGAGAATCTTGATCAGATTGACTCACTCTATTATAGAAAGTATCGAGTTGCATCAACTCGGAGAAACCATGGTGAGGACATTTGCGGAGCAACTCCTTAAAACGATCCCACGATTCACTGAAGGATTCATCAAACTTTTGTGTGAATTTGATGATTTCGTTTTTAAGACTTGTGGTTTTAGAAGGTGGATAGAACTCGTTCACAAATTTTTTCACCAGGTCTTCCCCATGTTTCAATTGATTGAGGGGGTTGTTTTTCAAGCCAAATCCGGGCTTGCCCCTCGAGGGAAAATGGGAACAGAAGAAGTTTGACAGCATCGGTCGGGACATTTTTGTATTTGATGGTAGATGCAATCTTGTTAAACCATCGAATATGAGCATGAGGATCATCCCTCTCAAAACCATAGAATTGACTTGAGGTTACAAGATTTGGTAACCCGGTTTTAAGTTCAAAATTTTCAGCCACAATGGCTGGGATAACAATAGCATCTCCATACCCATCGATGGGTGCCTGGAGAAGCTCGCACATAGGACGTTCTTCCGCCATGATAACGGAAGTAGTGCGGGCAGTCCGGATCTCAGATCCGACTGATGGGGCAGAACGTCTACGGACACGCCTTCTTGGAATCCTGACAAGCTCACGAAATGGGCTCACAGATCTAGAAGAGCGAGTGCGCATACACTAGAGTTGACTCTAAGAAATCTCAGAGTCAAGGGAATTATGAAAATGGGGAAAGAAGAATCTTTTTGGGTTTTATTGTTTTGAAAAGTTGATATAACAACAAATCCAATTAAAACAAGATCGAGGCAAAATGACAGTGAACTTAAACCAATAATCACAAGATGAATGGCTTCTTTGAAAAAGGTACACCACTCACAAGGACACAAAGGCAAGTTTTAATCTTTGGTTCGGGAACTTATTATGGTCGTACCCCCAGTTAGGTAGTACACTGCCTTGGTTTGCGGTAGTAATTTTTTATGTTGTTATTATTAAACAAAGAAAACGACAAATCTTTTTGTATTTTTATCTTTTTTATATATATAGAAACAAAAGGAAAATATTTTTGTGTTTTATACGTTTTAAGATGTTTTTGGGTTTTTTTGAATTTTTTATAAGAAAATATATATATATATATATATATATATATATATATATATATATATATATATATATATATATATATATATATATAGATGGTATGAACAAGGAGTGAATATTCAAATCGCTAATCTGCTAAACGAAAGACTATTAGCACAGCTCCCCGGCAGCGGCGCCAAAATTTGATTGGTTCCAAACCGTCAAGTTTATCACACAAGCTAACCACTTGTGAATGGTCAACCGTAATAAACTTCAAACAGCTCAGAAACAAAGCAATGAAGATCTAGAGGAGTTTAGTGTTTCCCCAGGTCGTTAAGTCCCAACGAGCTGTGCGATTGAATCTAAACGTATAGTGATCGAGTAATATTGAACGGAAAAGGGTTTAATGATAATACTAAATGACAAAGGAAATATCTGAGAAAATTAAAAATCTAAATTATATTAAATAAACGCTATTACAATTTTTAAAATGATGTTTTTGATTATGTAAAGGAAACTAAAAACGAATTTAACAAAACGCGATTTGAATGCAAATATGTCTAATCTAAGCCCTAAAAATGATCCAAAATTATTTTTAAACTAAAAATGATATTTTAAAACTATTTATGAATTAAAACTAATTTTTATGATTTTTCTTGATTTATTTTTAATTAAAAACTAATTTCTAACTTTTAAAACAAAATTAAAATACTAAAAATTATGAAAATTAATGGGAAAATTATGAAACTATTTTTCAAAAATCTAAAATAACAAAAGAGAATTTTCAAAATTGGATTTGTATTTTTCTGATTTATTTTCTATTTTCTATGAATTAAAAACTGTTTAAAACTAATTAAATTGCTAAAAATTACAAATTAAACTAGGAAAAATCTGGAAAAATTATTTTTTTGCTTTTTATATTTATCTTAATCTAGGAAAATTGAAAAATTATTTTTTTGAAGCTTTTCTGGTTTAATTGCAATAAAGGCTAATTAAAAAGTACTAAAAACTGATTTAAATGAGGAAAAATAGCAAACAATAATAGAAAAATCTGAAAAATTCAGGAAAAGTCTAAAATGATATTCTAAATCTAAGAAAAATACCAAAACCTATACTAGTGTGTGGGAAAATGCAACTGTGGTGGAATAGCTTAAGAATAAGCTAGACAAAATAAGCTACAAGCTGCAAAAGATCACCAATCAACTACAGAAGCTATCTTAAGCTAAAACTACTCAAACTAGACTAATTCCAACTGCTCTTACCCTCCAATGTGCTAAATGCACTGAATTGACCAAATGAATTTGAAACTCAAAACAGTTTATACTACCCCTACTTCTGGCTTATACAACTGCTAGTCCAATAAGCTACTTTGAAAAACAGATCTAAGATCCTTAAGCTAACCAACTAAAGAGCACTAGGACCAAATTTTAGCCAATAACCAACTAACATGAGCAAGTTAGGGTGATTACAAAGTCCCTGCACACACCAGTTGAAATAGAGAGAGTGCACAGAGCAAAAGTTGCCTAATCCTCAAGCTTGAAAATAGCTTTTGAAAAATTCCAAAAATTCCACAAAATTCACTTTTCACAACTTGACCAACTGAATATTCTTATCCTAAAATTACAATGACTTTGAGTCAAAAATGAGATCATGAAAATTCAGCAAAGTTTTGCAAAACACAACATTTGCACAATTTGACTATTTTTGACAGTTTTGAGAGTTTGACTTTTGTGAGATTTGATTCCAATGTTTGAACTGAAAATGATATTTAAAGGTAAAGTAAGACTAATGCAAGCTATATCTACTGAGTTTAACACTAAATACAAGTTTACACTAGTTGATTCAAACTGAAATGGAAACTAGGACTGAATTTATGCATCTTTGACTTTCTCTGTTCTAAAATGCAGGTCTATGACTGGATGTGAATGGATTATGCAATTCAACACTAATACAACCTAAATACACTATACCTTGAACCTCTATCTAAGACTCAAATGATTGTGCCAAACACTCTATATGAACCTGTCTTGCAATACAACTCAACAGACCACTTAACCAACCTATACTAACACTTAACCTAAATCAAGTAATCAATTAACACCTAAATGATGCCATATCTCAAACAAAATCTATCAAAGTAACAATGCACTAATATGTAGATTATAACAGAAATGGTGTTATCAGAACTTACATAAGTCCTAGCCACAATGGCTTGTAACATAGATTAGAGTACCACTTCCTTCCTTATCTCAACCCATATCTAACTAAGAATCAACCCATGTTCAACTCTGCATCAACCCAAATCCATTTCCATGACTGCTTGAACCAAAATTCAACTCAGTTTGACTTTTGTTGACCGGATACCAAGATTGTTTGAACTTGAGTAATAAGCTTACCAGAATCTATGAGTAGCTTAAATAAGCTTATTTGAACTTAAAAATAAGCTACTAGAAGCTTGGATATAAGAGTATGAACCTGATTTTTTAACAGTGAACATAAAAAACATGAAACTTATGTAAATCCTTGGATTAATACTTAAAAGCAAATTACAATGATTAACCAACTTAAGTTTAATACATAGAAACTGGAGATTACAATTTTTGACTTAAACTAAGACATTTATAATAAAAACGATTTGCATAAAATTATAAAAACTAACTACTCTCACTCTCTGCCTTCTCCTCTCTTATTTATACATCAAAAGTGCTTCTCTCTCATCTCTGAGCATTTCCCACTTGTCTTTGAAGCCATTGGATGACTTGAATCAATTTTGGCCATTGATGAGATTTTGGCGCCAATTTGATATTTGCAACTGGGAAGGTTTGAGTGCAAAGGGGGGGGGGGAAGCATTTAATGCATTTTGTTGTTTGGTGGAGGTGGAGGGGACATGGAGAGAAGTTTGTGAGTTGGAAGCATGGGTGAAGGTCTGGGTTTGCAGGTGAGTTGGTGAAGAAAGTTGGAAAAGGGGCGGTTTTATTTTAAACCGTGGGTTGAGATTGGATTCGGGTAAAAGGGGTGGGTAACGGGTTGGATTGGGATTGGACCGGGTTGTGGATATTGGAACAGGCTTGGGCTTGGGTAGCTTGGGTTAGTTATAGGATTTAGGATTAACTTTGGACACATTTAGTAGTTAAGGGACCAAAAGTGTACAATTCAAAATTCCAGGGACCAAAACTGTAATTTATGAAGTTGTAGTCCAAGGGTCAAACTTGTAAATCTCAAATAAGTTAAGGACCATTTTTGCCAATTGTGAAATTCCAAGGACTAAACATGACCATTTTTAAAATCCAGGGATCAAAACTGTAATTTCTCAAAACTTTTGGAACTTTTCACCAAAGGATTAATTATGACAATTTATGATTCCAAAAAGACCATTGGTGACTTTTCTTTTAAAATAAGTGCCTAGGGACTAAATTTGACAAGTTTTGAAAGTTGAGGGACTGAAACTGCCAATTATGCAAACTTTGCTCGTTTTTCATCTGATTTTAAACATTTTGCATCCGAAACATATAAAATGCAATTTTGGGATATTTTCAGTATTTTGATGCATTTCTGAGCGTTTTTAAATGTTTTGCAGTTCAGATTTGACCAAAAATGATGAGTATTCACACACTCATCAGAGTGTTGAAGTTTTGCCGCTTCAGGGAGCATTAAGCTTTTGTCTCTTAAAACATTCATGAATTGGATATTGACACATGACTTATTTCGTGTCAGGAGTGTTTAAGTGCTTGAAAACTTTGTGTGTGTGTTATCTTCAGGTATTCAAATGGGTTGAAGGGTTCAATTCTTAGAACACCCTAATTCTCGAATGTTTAAACGTGTAATGTACTAAGATGGAAATTCAATCTTCGAGATATGATCATTTATGCACTGGTTTTGTTTTATGTTTATTTTCATGCTAAGGAATTATACTAAATTGGGGAGGATTGTTGAAAATTTAGTTCAATTGAGGGTCTCTGATCACACCTGGTAATGGGTTAGGAGGTACGGAGTGTACACCCATCAGATCTCTGATCACCCTAAATCTGATAGTGGTAAAGAATGATTCAGTAGGTGATGAAGTTCAGGGAGTCTACTCCTCAAGGAGTGTGACTCTAAGTGGTAATTATGAGGCTGATGAGTTCAGTTTAGGTTGAAGGATCTCATCAGGGAGTTGTCTCATTAGACGGTTCATGTCATCAGTGAGTGAACCTCTAGTGAGCACATTGATGTAACTATCGTTTCAGAGGTAAGCTCATTAGTGAGTATTACTCACTGGACTGAATTCAAACTTAGATTGTAACTGCTTTGACATATTCAAAGGTAGTTATAACTGCAACCTAATGGCCATAATTAACGGTCATGTAACCACTATATCTTATAATAGAGTAACATTATATGTAATTAATAGGCCGGTTAATTATAATAATTCCATTATTGGGCTTTGAGTATCCTATAAATGGGAACACATATTTTGCATGGAGATATACATAAAATATAAATACTTGAAAGTGAATAGGTACTTGCTTTGTGCCTAAAACAAGAACAAACATTTAGTCGTATCCCATAAAGATATTCGTGTAACCCAGGCACTAGGGTCGAACAGTTTATATTGGAAAGTGATTACACGATTTCAGATACCATTGATTATCTACACCTTGCTGGAAAGCTATTACGAAACCAACAAATTATGCACGCTCGGAAACAAAAAGAAGTGAAAAGAGGTGAGAAATAGTTGTGCTTCACTTTCTAAAATGTTAAACATTTGCACGTACATCTATACTTAACTCACCATTTAGGGCTCATTTGGTTTGTAGATGGGTTTAAGATTAGGATTAGGATTGTGATGGATTGGAATTTGTTTTAGGATTTGGATTTGAGGTGAGAGAAAATATTATATTTAATTTTATATGATTATTTAAAGGGATTGAGTCGTATAATAGCAATGTACTTTTTCAAATGTCTCGTTTTGGTACATGTACTTTTTTTAAGTTGTAGAATAGCAACATATACTTTTTTAAGTGTCTCGTTTTGGTACATGTACTTTTTTTAAGTTGTAGAATAGCAATGTACTTTCCATAAGTGTTTTAATTTGGTACGTCATACTTTCCATAAGTGTTCCAATTTGGTACGTCATTAGCGTACCAAAATGAAACACTTATGAAAAGTACATTGTTATTATACACCTTAAAAAAGTACACGTATCAAATTGGAACAAAAGATGAAAGTACATTACATAAAGTGGAACGAAAAATAGTACACGTACTAAAATGGCATATTTGAAAAAGTATATAGCTATTTAACGGCCAAAACCCTTATTTAAATGGTCAATGGAGGAATTAATAATTAAATTTATTATTTTATTAGATATAAATAAGAGCGATATAAAGTGAATGGAAAGTTGGCCTCACATATCTATTAAAACCCGACCAAATTGTCTACTTTTATACAACCTCAAATATTTGGACTCATTCCTAATTTCGAGACCCACATTCACATACCAAACAACCTTTTTCACCATCAACCCCAAATCCAAATCCATAATCCACCAACCAACCAAACGGCCCTTAGTTTTTCGTCTACGTAACATATCATCTATACTACTAATAGACATTTTAAAAGCCATGCCCTGGGCAAAATGTAGTGACTAAATGAAAAGGTGTTTTTGAATATACAACAAGATTTATTTACGATTTTTTGTTTCATCTATCTACATTATAAGTCTCCACGCAGTGGGAGGTCGTCCTCGTCGGTCGACCGACTCACGACTGGGTCGCCACCATTGCTTGTAGTCGCTCTTTGTGTATCAGTCGGCTCCTAAACAAGCAAATGCTTCGTGGTCTCGACTGATAACTCGCTTAAAAAAAACAAAAAATTGTACTCTTACATTATTAAGGAAAAAAAACATTTTTAACTTTCTAAAAATTTAAACCTTTTACCCCATAAATACCTCATTCATTTCACCATAAGAAAGAAACGGGACAAAGACAACTTCAATAATTCACGATCGACGAGACTTTGCCCCCAAAGCTACAAGAGAAGCTAATGGAGATGAAGCAAGAAATCAAAGAATATTATAACTTATATGATTAGTTTAAGTTTTTAATTATTATTGTAATGTTTTAATTTTATATTATGTAATTTGTTTTAGTATTAATGAATTTTAATTTTGTAATTAAAAAAGTTGTAAAAAATGATAAAATAAATGTCGGTCTCCTGTGCCTAAAAGGTCACCTATATGTCGCAGGAGAGAGAAAGCTCTGATGGCAAGAAAATTAAAGTTCGTTGGGGTCAATGTTGTGGGTAGCCTTAATGGGTACGAGTTGTATATTCTTTTTTTTTGAACGAGTTGTATATTCATCAAACACTTTTTGCAACATATATTAGGCCCCATTAATTTGGAGGCTTTTAGTAGTTGCCCATTCCCAATAAATACTATGTCAAGTACTTGTAATTAACAGCAATTCCCACCCTTAACAACGATCTTGTTAAATGATTACCAATGATCATCAGTTATAGACGAAGCCTAGAACCAAACTTAAGAAACTATGACCACAATCAAAGAGACTTTACCAAATCAATAATCAAACCACGAATTTCAGTTCTTCCTTTGATCTTTTTATGAACAAAATTAGTTGTGAAATTATATCATGAATTTGAAATCGCTTATTTTCCAATATTGGTTTTGCTTGTTTCGAATCAGATGCACTTTGTATTATAAAAAGTGTTGCATATATATGTTTTTTTAGATAAATAACTAGATTTTGATAAATATACAAGGAGTTGCATATACTTTTTTTTATTGAATTTAAGATAATTTCTTAAGACATACTTAATTTGAGATTTAATAAATAAACTTATTGACAAAATATTTTACGGAGTAGTACTTTTGTGTTACCTACAAAAGGTTACGTTTAATAACACTAGTGACGACATGTGCTCTCTTTAAAACGACTTTTTCGTTGGAAAAAAACCACCCCCGCCCACCCCATCCCACCCCCCACCCAATGCCTCTTGGACCTATTTTGAACACAAGCCGATCATATGCAAGACCGACTTGGGAGAGAGTTGAGTGGTGGTGGTTTTTGTGAGTTATATTTATGTATAAATGAGATATGTTTAGATTGTTAAATTGATAGTCTTACCACATCTGATTAGCGGTGGAATAAAAATGTAATGTAATGTAACACTAAGTTAACGATAATGATATTGATCACCGTAAAAATACTTATTTTTAAATACTCGTAAGCAATCAGAATACTTGTCTTAAAGTAAAAGCATAACCATATAAGTTCCAAACACTCCACAAGTGCACAAATCAAAAAGCATAACCATATAAGTCCCAAACACCCCACAAGTGCACAAATAAAAAACCGGTGAGAATTTATTTCTTTAGTCACAACATCAAAAAAGAAAAAAATAATAATAATAAAAATAAAAAAAATAAAATAAAATTCCTAATTTGAAATATTGCTATCTCCCTAACCTTTCTTACCCTCCATATACCCGCTTTATTGACAGAACAAGATAGTTGTTGATTTTTTATTTTTTCCGTTCAGTGTCTTTTCTCATTTACTATTTTTTTAACTTGTCAAAATTTATATTTTATGTTCTACATTTTTTTTTTGCAATTTATCGACTTTATTTACAGGACAAGATAGTCTTATATGGTTTTCTGTCGTTTTTTTTTTACGATTTTTAACTTATCAAACTTTACATTTTTGTTTCGTTTTATTATTTCACGGGTTTATAATTAAAAGGGTAAAAGCTATAAAATAACAACGTACTTTCTAAAATTTACCCATTTGAAACACTTTTTTATCAACATATACACCCACGTACTTTCAAATTTTGTTCCGACTTTACCCATATTGTAATAAAATAATATTATTTAATATGATATTATATTAATATAAATCGGTCATATGGGTGAAGTCGGAACAAAATTTGAAAGTACGTGGGTGTATATGTTAATAAAAAAGTAAGTGTTTCAAGTCGGTACATTTTAAAAAGTACGTTGTTATTTTATGGCTTTTACCCTAATTAAAAAAATCTATAAAAGTAAAATGTCATGGGTGAAAACATTCTTACACAAAGATAGGAATCATCTCATATTCATTTGAACATAAGAGATAATGTTAATATTTCTTGTGATTATATTTTTAAATTAAAATAAGCGCCATGTTGACACACATTTCATTTCAATAAAAACAAAACCCGCCAAAACACAAATCAATAAATCAAATCCGTCATATAACCACATTAATCAAACCCTAAACACTTTCAATTCACAATTCTAATAATCAATTAATCAATCATAATGGGTGATTTTGAAGCACCTTCATTCTCATTAGGTATCGACTTCGATTTCGACGATACACCCGAACCCCAAACCACACCGAGTAATACATCGAATCGTGATTCGGTAGATGTTCCAGTAGCTGCTGATGTGAAGACAGTTGTTGATGGTAATGATAATGATGAGGAGTTTGTGATTGAGACGCATCCTTCTCACTAAGCTTGATAAGCAAGGACTTTCTTATATAATGACCCAGTGCTTTAATTACAAAGTTAATTTTAGAATAGAAAACGCACAGTGCAAGCCCTTTATACCTTTACACAACCATTAGTAAAAGCACTTGCACTACCTTCACAATAAACACAAAGTTAATTTTGGCCTTATGACACACGAATAAACACAAGAATATAATGTCAATCAGAAAGTACGCAAGCATAACACATTTTACCCTTGTCTCTAATTGTATATTTGGAAGAGATCCTCCTACACCTTCCAGATATATTACCGGATTCACAATGTAACTTGTAATTATCAAATATCAAAAACCGTTACTAACGAGACTTCTCATTCTTGAAAAATCATTATACAAGGATATATGCGCAAATGCACACATATCAAATCAAGAAGTTTTTAGAACTAACTCATGTACATATATCACCCAAAATAGACAAACAAATTCGAAAAAAAAGTAACCTAATGGAAATTGGTTATCCACTACTTGTACAAAAAAGACCTTAACTTAATCATACAAGTGATCGCTTGTAAAAGAAGAAAAGAGGTTGGTACCTCATCAAAAAGGATCAGCCCATCATAGTCTGATCCAAACCATAGCACAAGTTGCTGCAATCGAGATCGACCCTTCTCAGAAGACGCAATAAGGCTGCTATATGTCACCAAACAATAACTTTGCATTAATTTAGTTTCCTCATCAAAGTTTATATTAAACCAGCCTTTTCGTGCGTGAAAAAAAAAACATTTCCTCTACCTTTTCGCACTTGACAGAAAACATTTCCTCTACCTTTTCAGGCGTGAAAGAAACATTTCCTCTACCTTATTTATTCACATGTGAGGGTATTTGATACCTTATTTAAAGCCTCTCGAATCTCAATACCTAATTTAAAGCCATCGACACAAATCGAGTTTTAAGCAAATTTCTTCACATGTGAAGATATTCAATACCTTATTTCTTCACATGTGACGATATTCGATTCCATATATCTTCGCATGTAAAGATATTCAATACCTTATTTCTTCACATGTGACGATATTCGATACCAAATTTCTTCGCATGTGAAGATATTCGATACCTTATTTCTTCACATGTGACGATATTCGATACCAAATTTCTTCACATGTGAAGATATTCGATACTATATTTCTTCACATGTGAAGATATTTGATACCTTATTTCTTCACATGTGAGGGTATTTGATACCTTACTTAAAGTCTCTCAAATATTAATATCTTATTTCAAGCCATCAACACAAATCGAGTCATAAGCAAATCTACTATTCTATTGAACTTCAAAAATGGCATATATTATTTCATATTTGCTAGATCACATAATTAATGACCACTTTCTCGTTAACACCATTTAGACGTTGATGATATGCACATGAACTTAGCTAATAATCGGTGCTGATTCAAAAACATCAACCTACATCCATATGTAAAAACAACTAGTATTACATCAAACATGTAGTGTACATTGACAAACCACCAAGACATGTTCATCTTTCATTTTTTTCATCAAGTTTAAATAATCAACTGAATTATTCATGAACATAACTAATAACTAAAATCAAACACATAAAACACAAGAAAGAAATGATCTTTAATCATTGAATCAAAATATGAATCAAAAGCTTTGTTCAGACTTACTCAACACCTCGATAGTATTGATTTTTTAATGATGATAATCGAGATAACTGATAAGTGATGATGAAGATTGTCGGCGGTGGATGGTGGTTAACGGTGATGATTATGGCGGTGGGCGGTGGTTATCGGTAATGATTGCGGTGGTGAACGGCGGTAATCGGCGATGATTGAGGTGGATGGTGGTTAATGGCGATGATTACGACGGTAGACGGTGGTGATCGGCGATGACTGAGGTGGAAGTTGTGTAGATGAATGTTAGGAGCGTATCTCTCTTTTCACACTTTTAAAAGTGTGATGTGTGTGTTTTTTTATGTTTTACAGTAACCATCAGTTCTTTAGTCTAAATATTATATTTTTAGCCTAAAAACTAGGGTAAAAGTCAAAAATGATAAACATGATTTCTCAAATGTACCAATTTAATAAACATAGTCATTTATGTATCAATATGCTAAACCAAATATAAAATATGTGCAATAATGGGTACTTCTTCACATCTTCATCTCTTATATTTGCATCGTTAGTCCTTTTATACTAACGACCGTTAGTAAATAACTTAAAACTTGGTTTTCTTACGTTTTCGTCCGATTTTTTACATTTTCGTCCGGTTTTTTACGTTTTCGTCCGATTTTTTACGTTTTCGTCGGTTTTTTTTCGTTTTCGTCTGATTTTTTACGTTTTCGTCCGTTTATTTACGTTTTCGTCGGAGTTTTTACGTTTTCGTCTCTTTTTTTACGATTTCGTCCGATTTTTTATGTTTTCGTCTATGTTTTCGTCCGTTTTTTACGTTTTCGTCCGTTTTTTTACGTTTTCGTTCGATTTTTTTACTATTTCGTCCGTTTTTTAACGTTTTAGTCCCATTTTTTTATGTTTTCGTCTCTTTTTTTACGTTTTCGTCCGATTTTTTACGTTTTCGTTCTATTATTTACGTTTTCGATCGTTTTTTTACGTTCAAGTCTGATTTTTTACGTTTTCGTCAGTTTTTTTACCTTTTCGTCCGCTCTTTTACGTTTTCGTCCGATTTTTTACGCTTTCGTCATTTTTTTTACGTTTTCGTCTCTTTTTTTTACGTTTTCGTCCGATTTTTTTACGTTTTCGTCTGATTTTTTTACGCTTTCGTCTGTTTTTTTACGTTTATGTCCGTTTTTTACGTTTTTGTCCGTTTTTTACGTTTTCGTCCAATTTTTTACCTTTTCGTCCAATTTTTTATGTTTTCGACTCTTTTTACGTAAAAAAGTGTTTTTTTCGTCTATTTTTTTACGTTTTCGTCTCTTTTTTACGTTTTCGGACTAAAACGTAAAAAAACGGACGAAAACGTAAAAAATCGGACGAAAACTTAAAAAATCAGACGAAAACGTAAAAAACCGGTCGAAAACGTAAAAAACCGGACGAAAACGTAAAAAATCGGACGAAAACGTAAAAAACCGGACGAAAACGTAAAAAATTGGACGAAAACGTAAAAAATCGGACGAAAACGTAAGAAAACCAAGTTTTAAGTTATTTACTAACGGCCGTTAGTATAAAAGGACTAACGATGCAAATATAAGAGATGAAGATGTGAAGAAGTACCCATTATTGCACATATTTGATCTTTGGTTTAGTATATTGATACATAAATGACTATGTTTATCATATTGGTACATTTGAGAAAGCATGTTTATCATTTTTTACTTTTACCTTAAAAACTATGATGGATCGTGACCATTAGATCTTAAAAAAGGAGAGACTAAATGGAAGGTCAGGATCACTTCTAGCGTTCTCACAACAAAAGCTCTTCTCATTTGAACGCTTCTCTCTCTCTCTCTCTCTCTATATATATATATATATATATATATATATATATATATATATATATATATAGTATTTTACGAGTTTTAACTTATCAAACTTTACATTTTTGTTTTATTTTATTATTTCACGGGTTTATAATAAAAAAAGTTATAAAAATAAATTGTTATGGGTGAAAACATTCTTACACAGGCGAAACAAACATTTTCAAAACCCCCAAAATTCATAAAACTTACAAAACACAAATCAATAAATCAAACCCTAAACACTTTCAATTCACAATACTAATAATCAATTAATCAATCATAATGGGTGATTTTGAAGCACCTTCATTCTCATTAGGTTTCGACTTCGATTTCGATGATACACCCGAACCCCAAACCACACCGAATAACACATCAAATCGTGATTCTGTAGCTGCTGGTGTGAAGAGTGGAGGTAAGGCCAAGATTGATGATGATGATATCAAGGACTTTTCGTCGCCCGAGGATAATAATGCTAAAGGTAAAAGTGATTGTTTATTAGAACTGCTTATGGTTTGGTAAATGATTTGATAATTAGGGTATATCTGAGATTGCTTATTAGTATTTGAGTTCGTGAGTGAAGTAGCAAACTAGAACTTACAAGTTTTGATAAGCAAATTAGTAACAATTTTTCGTAGGTACCCTTTAGTTGTGCCAGTGTTACTTTCGTAATGATGATTATTAATGAACTTATTAGCAAACACTAAAACATAATGATTATTTTTGGTGTTAATTTTTGTAAGTTTATTAATTTTGGTTATGTTTTTTGATATTTGATTTGATGATTAGGGATTGTTTTATCAAAGTTGTTTGTTATCTGTTTATTGCGGTTTCATATAGTCAGTATGAATAATGATATCAAATAGTCAGTATGAATTATGAATAAGTATTATACCTTTTTG
The DNA here is from genome assembly GCA_019973895.1 of Chrysanthemum seticuspe. NCBI lineage: Eukaryota > Viridiplantae > Streptophyta > Magnoliopsida > Asterales > Asteraceae > Chrysanthemum > Chrysanthemum seticuspe. Next base: position 10,858,495 of record BPTQ01000006.1, on the reverse strand, counting down.
TGCGTAAAATAATCAGAATCAGATAGTCAGCATGAATAATGACATCAGATAGTTAGTGTGAATAAGCAACTTTGAATTACTTTGTCTATAATTCATATCATGATCACACTCAGTTAACATCCGTCCAAACACCAAAAATTTAACTAATTGTTTGCCATTTCAAAACGATACTAAACGCCACTAATGCTTTTTTCAGTAGGTTCAATTTTATTTCCTGAAGATATCGGGATGAGTTTGGCAACTAATTAGATTATTTTGAACTCTAGTAGCAACGAAAAACTAGACTCGTTTTCTGTATGTTGTGGGTGGATGGACTTACGAGTAACCCTTGATAACTTCATTGTGTCTATTGCGTAATATATATAGTTAATCTTATGATAATGTAGCAAGTCTGGTGTATTTAGGGAATTCGGGCCATTGGGCACTCGGGCTACAACTTACAACCCCTTTGGACTGTCATTATACACCCTTACTTATGTCTTAAGATAAATAAGAAAGTTGTAGTCGTTACCAATGATTTTTCATGAATATCAAAATGTATTTATGTATTTAGGCTTTAGCTCAGACAACGCTTAAATAAGCAGCAACTTGTGATTCTTTGTAATCCAAGAAAGATCACATAGATATCCATGAAGCAGCACCACTGAATCACATTGCTCCCGTTGATTAACTTAGCGTAAAAGGGATGGTATTTGTGCTAGTTTTATGATTTATAAGATTCCATCAAGTAGCAGTCACACGTATTATAAACCAGTGTGCTAATTACTGTCACGTGCGCTTGTTTATCATTCCCATATTCACTGGTTGTTATTATTGCTAAATGCAGATGAGATTCTTCCAACACAACACTATTCAGTCAGTAACAGTTCCAAATTCCCGCTTACCGAACTAGGTGTTTTGACCAGAGAATCAGGAAAAAGAAAGCAAAATCTCTCAAATATCTCAAACGCGCTAGAATCCGTAATCACAAACTGCAGCAAACAACAGTTTCCAAAGTTAACCGTCAGTCCTCTTAGAAAGCTTCAGCTGATTGATTCCGACTTTGATTCTGATATTTCTTCAATCAGTAAACTTGCTACTAACAAGACCAGCAATAAGTCGGAATCTTATTTGAACAAGGAGCATTCTATAGGTTTAAATCAGCTGAGAAAAGTAAATGAGTCACTCAATACTTTCACCAGAAAAGATTTGTGGGAAGATTTTGAACACGAGAAGAGTTTCCATATCCCGACACCAGCACTCGATGAGGTATGCGAGGAATATTTTATTTCCATGAAAGAAAAAAGTAAAGTTCAGAGTAATATTGGTAAAAGTAACCGTAATAGTCATGTTATGGACAATGTAGTAGATTTGGGTGACCCTCGCCCACCAGCTCATCAATATTTTTTCCATAATGATTTGAGGATCCAAGAGCTTGTTCGAAACCGTTTGTGCAACTTTTTCCCGTTAAATGCAGAAAATAGAGGTTCTGAGCTTCCCAGTACATTGACTATCGATTACATGTAAGTTAATTCTGCCATATTATAGATAGTTTTTTACAGTGTTATTTGCATTAAAGATTAGCTATTTTTTCATAATTTTTTTTTTATCATGATTCATGTTTTTTGTGTCACATTTCTTGTGTTTCTAGGGGTCAATTTAGCAGTGGCGACAAAACGAAACATGCTGCTAAAACTAATAAAGCTGAGACAAGCTCATTAAGGAAAAATTCAAGACAATCAAAGACTCAAGAAACGTCACAAGGTTTCATGAATCCAAATGTTAATACTGCGAAAGGGATCACAAAAGATGCTGGCAAGAGAAGGGTTCAAGCTGATGGTCAAGCGACGGGGTATTGGTTCACAAATGGCGATGGGAAGAGGGTAAGTTGGAAAGTTCTTGTTCTGTTATAGTCATTTTGAAATTAATAAGCTGCTAGAACCAAAAAATTCAAGTCGGGTTTGGGTTTGGATTGGCATGTCACAACACCTTAACCCGAGCACGACACGTTTAAGTAGTTAGGTCAGTTATGTCAATCCTAACCCACTAACATATAACACGAAGATTGCCTATTCAACCCGTTTTTCTAAACTAGTGGGTGGGTCGACCTTTATCAAATAACACGAGATGAATAACAAATAAACTAGTGGGTGGGTCGATTAAATCAAGGTATAGCTATTAAATTCAAAAGTGTAATGATCAAAGTAACTTACTTGTATAAGCAGTTTACATTTTTGAAGTTTAGATATGTTAACTCATGGAGTTCAGATAACACAGTTGACTTTTCAGAAAGTCAACTGTGCAATTGATGAAAATGATTGGATTTTACATGATGTTGGAGATAATCATGTTATAACCATATTCAGTGAAGTTTTGTAAGTAATTTAAAATCATATACAAGTTTTGATTTGCATAAAAAATATCTTCTACATTGGGACAAAATGGTGAACCATTAAAATATTTGACTTTTGAGTCAAACTATTGACTTTCATCAAATTCACAGAATTTGTTCCTATCCAAGTCAGTAACAAACGCTACCTAAAATGTTCCGGGAATAAGACTTTATCATCAGAGAATGGTTTGGTAAAATCCATGTTTGGACAGAGTTTGAAGCTGGGAACACGAGACGAACATGAACTTTATCAAATAACACGGCATTACAATGGAATGTTCATATCAATTTGGTCTCAAAGGCATGGATACGGGTGCCGGGCTTTGCTTACCTATAATGAATTTGTGATATTCTCTATTTATGTAAATGTGCACACTCTCATTTATGTTTTTGCTCCATACCATGCCGCCACACATTTCATTTCAATAAAAACAAAAACCCGCCAAACAAACAGTTCAAAAACCCCCAAAATTCAAAAAACTTACAAAACACAAATTAATTAATCAAACCCTAAACACTTTCAATTCACAATTCTAATAATTAATCAATCATAATGGGTGATTTTGAAGCACCTTCATTCTCATTAGGTTTTGACTTCGATTTTGACGATACACCCGAACCCCAAACCACACCGAATAATACATTGAATCGTGATTCGGTAGCTGCTGATGTGAAGAGTGTTGTTGATGGTAATGATAATGATAAGGAGTTTGTGATTGAGACGCTTACTGTTGCTGATTCAGATGAGGACAATGAGATAAGGCCAAGATTGAAGCGTTTACGGCGCGGGTGTAGTGTCGAGGATAGGGGGTTGTCGGGTTAGGCTACGGTGGATTTGGGTTCGGTTGTTGTTGATGATGATATTGAGGTCTTTTCGTCGCCCGAGGATAATAATGCTAAAGGTAAAAGTGATTATTTATTATAACTGCTTATGGTTTTGTAAATGATTTGGTAATTAGGGTATATCCGAGACTCTTTAATAAGGTTGGTTACTTATCTGATTAACGTGTTTTGAGGGTGTTTGGGTCAGCTTATTTGATTTCGTGAGTGAAGTAGCAAATTACAACTTACAAGTTCTGATAAGCAAATTAGTAACAGTTTTTCGGAGCTACCCTTTAGTTGTGCCAGTGTTACTTTTGGTTGTGAGTTTGTTATCTGTTTATTGCAGTTTCATATAGTTAGTATGAATAATGAATAAGTATTATACCTTTTTGTGCGTAAAATAATCAGAATCAGATAGTCAGCATGAATAATGATATCAGATAGTTAGTGTGAATAAGCAACTTTGAATTAGTTTGTCTATAATTGATATCATGATCACACTCAGTTAACATCTGTCCAAACACTAAAAATTTAACTAATTGTTTGCCATTTCAAAACGATACTAAGAGCAATCCTAAACGCCACTAATGCTTTTTTCAGTAGGTTCAATTTTATTTCCTGAAGATATCGGGATGAGTTTGGCAGCCAACTAGATTATTTTGAACTATAGTAGCAACGAAAAACTGGACTTGTTTTCTGTATATTGTGGGTGGATGGACTTACGAGTTACCTTTGATAACTTCATTGTGTCTATTGCGTAATATATTTAGTTAATCTTATGATGATGTAGCAAATCTGGTGTATTTAGGGAATTGGGACCATTGGGCACTCGGGCTACAACTTACAACCCCTTTGGACTGCCATTATACACCCTTACTTATGTCTTAAGATAAACAAGAAAGTTGTAGTCGTTACCAATGATTTTTCATATCTGAATATCGAAATGTATTTATGTATTTAGCTCAGACATAAACGCTTAAATAAGCAGCAACTTGCGATTCTTTGTAATCCAAGAAAGATCACATAGATATCCACGAAGCAGCACCACTGAATCACATTGCTCCCGTTGATTAACTTAGCGTAAAAGGGATGGTATTTGTGCTAGTTTTATGATTTATAAGATTCCATCAAGTAGCAGTCACACGCATTATAAACCAGTGTGCTAATTACTGTCACGTGCGCTTGTTTATCATTCCCATATTCACTGGTTGTTATTATTACTAATTGCAGATGAGATTCTTCCAACACAACACTATTCAGTCATTAATAGTTCCAAATTCCCGCTTACCGGACTAGGTGTTTTGACCAGAGAATCAGGAAAAAAAAGCAAAATCTCTCAAATGTCTCAAACGCGCCAGAATTCGTAATCACAAACTGCAGCAAACAACCGTTTCCAAAGTTAACTGTCAGTCCTCTTAGAAAGTTTCAGCTGATTGATTATGAGTCTGATTCTGATATTCCTTCTATCAGTAAAGTTGCTACTAACAAGACCAGCAATAAGTCGGAATCTTATTTGAACAAGGAGCATTCTATAGGTTTAAATTAGCTGAGAAAAGTAAATGAGTCACTACTTTCACCAGAAAAGATTTGTGGGAAGATTTTGAACACGAGAAGAGTTTCCATATCCCGACACCAGCACTCGATGAGGTATGCGAGGAATATTTTAGTTCTCTAAAAGACAAAAGTAAAGCTCAAAGTAATGTTGGAAAAAGTAACCATAATAGTCTTGTTATGGACAATGTAATAGATTTAGATGATCCTCGCCCGCCAGCACATCACTATTTTTTCCATAATGATTTGAGGATCCAAGAGCTTGTTCGAACCCGTTTGTGCAACTTTGTCCCATTAAATGCAGAAAATAGAGAGTCTGATCAGCCCATTACATCAAATATCGTTTAAATGTAAGTTAGTTCTGCTATATTATTGATAGCTTTTAAGGGGTTATATGCAAATAACTCTTTTCAATTATAATTTTGTTGTATTTCTTGTGTTTTTAGGGGTCAATTTAGCAGTGGTGACAAAACTAAACAGGCTGCTAGAACTAACAAAGCTGAGACAAGCTCATCATGGAAAAAATCAAGAAAGTCAAAGACTCAAGAAACGTCATAAGGTTTCATGAATCCTAATGTCAATACTGCGAAAGGGATCACAAAAGATGCTGGCAAAAGAAGAGTTCAAGCAGATGGTCATGGGACGGGGCATTGGTTCACTAATGGCGATGGGAAGAGGGTAAGTTGGAAAGTTCTTGCTCTGTTATTGTAGTCATTTCAAATAAAAAAACTGTTTGAACCAAATATGAGTTAGGTGTGGGTTCGGATTGGCATTTCAGAACACCTTAACCAGAGAACGAATGTTTAAGCAGCTGGTTCAACTATGTTAATCCTAACATGTTTACACTTTACCCATAATCTGAACATTGCCTATTCAACCCGTTTTTTAAAACTGGTGGGTGGGTTGACTTGTTTAACTAATTTAATCCATTATAAACATAAATTATCTAAATTTTAAAAAACTCAAACGAGTTGGCGGGTCAACCTATTTAAAACACACACCTTGAAAAACTGATTAGACCATAGCCAAAACCGTTTATTTCCATGTCAGTTTTGGGTCGTATTTCGTTTTACAAATTTCCTCATCCCACTTTTTGATGGCATCTCTTTATGTGTTGTATGCTATAAATAGAATTTCTTGTACTTTCAGGTTTATGTCGCTAAAAACGGGCAAGAGATGACTGGCAAAGCTGCTTACATTCACTAAAAAAAGGTCTTCTGCTCATTTATATCTCCTAACTTTCTCACCTTGTTTTGCTTTATAATTGTTAAACATTGTTTTAAACTTTTATTTTTTTTTCGTGTAAATATGATATGATCTAAATATTGATGCTTTTGTCATTTAGCAAGTCTGATTTAAGTTATCGTTGAAAAATACTTGTTGTTTTGACAGGAGAGTGGTGGAGGATTTAAAAATAAAAAGGCAAAGAAAACTTCTACCAAGAAGAAATGAGTGTTGATCGTGCTCTCAAATGTGCGATTGGTATAGCCGTATCTAATCATGTTGAGACACTAGTCTGATTTGGATTGTTCAAAGGCAGTTGACACTAGTATCTATCAATCTACAAATGGAAACTTTCAGAAGTGTTGGTGAAGTTTCTGAGGCTGCTTGGTACCGGAAAACAGAGAATGTAAAGTGGAAGCTTTTTAAAAATTAAGTTGTAGTCCAGACCTTTTCTCTTACTAATAAACATATTTTAGATCTGAGTTTAGTGTCACGAGACTAATTCTCAATGTCCGTGCGGCACTTAGCGACTTGGTTTCAACGACTAAGTAAGCCAAAAAGTGAAGAGAATAGTGATGAACACTTGCAGATGTAGTCGGGAATACTTGATATATATTGCACTTAGAATGTTGGTTACAAAGTAGATGATTACAAATGGGGGGATAAGCCCTTATTTATACTAGGGCTTATTGGATTCTAGAAGATTTTAATACAAATATGTTAGATTTTCCTATAAGCTAATATCTAGCTTATTCTAGATTATTCTACCAAAGTATCTAGCTTATTTCTAGATTACTCTTAGTAAATATCTTGGATATTTAAGACAAAATATCCTAGATATTCTTAAGGCTAAATTCTAGCGTAATCTAATTATGTTGCCACACCGAGGTCTTTTCCATGGATTGGGGCTGCTACGTTTTTCCTCGTAACATTAGTGTCTCTAAAAGATAGTTTGAAGCTTTTTAAGAACTCTTACTGTTACAAATTGATATCACTCTGATAGAATGAAGTTTGAGTCTAAAGTTTGCTAATTTGAAGCTCGAGTTATGCAAACTCAGGATTGTATTTGATGATTAAATATAAAAGGTAAATTTCATGGTGGTTTTTGTAACAAAACGGATCTTGATTTCATCTGTTTAAAAATTTAGATCAAACTGGGTCAAGAAGATGACCCGTGAAAAAATAGTTCACTACAATGTTAGTTTTTGTCAAATTGTTAGTAGTTATACTTGCAGGCTCTCAACTTGTAGAAAATCTTTTTAACTATTTTTTAGGGCTATTCATTTTATGATGCCAATGTAATATTTGATTTTACTCGTTCAAAGATCCATCAATCCAATGAGATTAGTTAACATGTCTATCTATACTACCTTATAATGCATTTAAGCCTTCTAAAATTAGAAGGCTTAAAATTCAGATTTTTAAAGTTACTTATTATGGAAAGATATATGTGTATTGCTAAATTAATATTACACAAAGTAGCTTACAACTTCAGCCAATAATGTAACTTCTAGCCTGCCATTGAAACGCTTGGACATTATTTGAGGGCTTTATGACTGGAATTAATAAAGGCTTTATGACTGTAATAAAAATGGTCAATACGTTACAACTCATTTAATAGAAAAGTAAAAGAAAGTCTGGAAATTTAATCTCATTTTAAACATATGTAAGACCCTCATTTCACAAACTTGTAACATCCCTGGAATTTAAAAAATAAAACTGATAAGCATTTACTTTATTAATGACTTGAACGATTTGCAGATGTGTATATAATAAACTAAGAACACAGGAGACATATTCAGTTTTCTTTTCTCTCCTCAATAACACACTCAGGCTCAAAACAAGCAAACCCTTCATACTCTCGACCATAATTCATTCCACTGTCCTTGTACCCTCTTTGAACAAAAATCAATAAGCAAACAAACAAAATCCAACCTCACATCTAAACTAATCCCATATAACAAATCCATTGAGAAATAATGAAAGAACAAAAACAACTATGTTTCGTTCTTCCTTCCTTTCGGTCTAAGAAAAAAAATACGAAAACATAACAAACCTACCCGAGACCTTATTTAAAAGATCTAAAAGCCGTGACAACTACATCTTCATTTCAGACGATTCAGTGATTCAAACTCAAAGGTTATTTATTGCTCGAAAAGAAGAGGATAATGATATTTTTTTCTTGTGATTCGTTGAGAAATAAAGATATTTGGTTTTGTGATTTTTTATTCGTGTGTGTGACTGCAATGAGTGAGAAGAAAAAGTTGTGATTTGTGTTTTTGTTTAGTGGCTACTAAGAAAATATTGTGTCTGCACTTTGTTTTACAGACTAGAGAGTATTGTGAGGGTGGGTGGCATTTATTTTGGCAAAATATTAGGGTTGTGACTTAAGTTTTAGGGTTAATGTAAATGTGTAATAGAAAGGGGTGTTGGGCTTTAAGCCTTTAAGTATTCAAATTGTTGATTACTTGGACCTCATTGGACCAACCTAATTCATTTAATTATTAGTTAGGCATCCTTGGCTATTAATCCAATTTTTATTTGGCAAGTCCAAGTGACATTGACATTTGTGATAGTGAGCCAAATTGTATTACAAGTTTTAAGCTAGAATTATTTAAAAAAAAATAGGCACGATTGATACTTTGGTAAGGGAGAGGGGTTTTTGGATTTTTTTTTAAACGTGAATACTTTGGTCAAATAAAACTTAAAATCTTAACTTTTTTACGTCAAATTTATTGGAAAGATGTTATATGTTTATAATATTAAGAAACGAATTTATTGTATAGCATATCTAGAGCTTCTCAATGCTAAAAATGATATATCATTATTATTGCTTAAAGTTATTTTAAATTAAATTATCATTCATTCATTTGTACGGTTATCGTTAAAAAAATGTGTAACCGATCAACATTTGCTCGCCGCAAAACCAAAGAGCGCAGGGTACCCTGCTAGTTTTTTCTAATTATTAGAACAGGTAATTTTAAGGAAGTAAAGTTCATATTGGTTTGGGAAAGTAATAAAATGGTATGTTGAAGTCAAAGTAAAAAACGAGTGATTCATGTGAGCTTAGCTGTATCTCTTAAATGAACCTTATCTTTCTTGACCAAATAACAGCCTTATGTTATTGAGTCTTTGTCTTCTCAATACACACTTGATAATCTTACCCATGTTTCTTTGCAAATAGTTAAGATAATTCTCTCAAAAACAGACCGATCCTTAGATAACAACTAGAATGGCGTCTACTTCATCTTCATCCATTCAAAAGAGCTTCAAGTATGATGTTTTTTTGAGTTTTAGAGGTGGTGACACCCGTAACAATTTTGTTGGCCATCTTTATGAAGCTCTTCAGCGCAATTGCATTGAAACGTATAAGGATGATGAGAAAATCGAGCAAGGAAAACCGATCAAGGACCAGCTCTTCAAATCCATTGAGGACTCAAGGTTTTACATCATTGTTTTCTCCAAGACTTATGCATCTTCATCTTGGTGCCTAGATGAGCTTGTCAAGATTATGGAATGTAAGAAGATGACCGAGCAGAACGTTTATCCTGTCTTTTTTGATGTGGAGCCCACAGAAGTCCGCTATCAAAGTGGGGCAGTTAAAGAAGCCTTTGCCAAACACGAAAAGAAGGAGGCTGCTGGAAAATGGAGAGAGGCTATGAAAGAAGCATCAAATCTGGCTGGGTGGGAGTTGAAGGCCACAACTAACGGGTAATTCAGTTTCATTCAATTACTTCTTTTAACTTACTTTGACTTAATGGGCAATCAACACCGGAAGTTGAGGGTGGGTCGGTCTAAACTACGAAGAAAGTATCGGAGAGAGGTAAAAGGTCGTCGGAGGAAGAAAAGCACAAACCGTTTCCGAAGAAATTGACGGGGTGAAACTATCGCCTGAAGACACCCGAGGTGTAGTTTTTTCTGTCCTATTTGCAAGACGAGCCAGTAGAAGAATGTAAGGTATTAGAACTGTTCGAGTAGATCCGTGGTTCTACTTCTACGTATTCAGAACCTCTTTTGTTACTACATTTTGGAACTCAGGAGTTACCTAAACTTCTCGACCAGGAACTAGCCAAAAGGAACGAGCTAAAAGAGTAGTAGGAATATGCAAAGTTACGTTAACGCGACTTCTCGAAGTATTTCTACC